>CAUYPO010052035.1:0-81370 GCA_963574435.1 Cheirogaleus major
GTGTTAGCTCACTGTCGTTTCTTAGAATTGAGTAATATTCCATTGTGAGCATATACCACATTTTAGTTATCCACTCATGAATTGATGGGCACTTGGGTTGTTTCCATGACCGTGCAATAGTGAATTGTGCTGCCATAAACATTCCAGTGCAGATGTCTTTATAATAGAGTGACTTATGCTCTTTTGGGTAGATGCCCAACAGTGCTATTGCTGGGTCAAATGGTATTTCTATTTGTAGCTGCTTGAGGTATCTCCAAATTGCTTTCCACAAAGGTTGCACTAATTTGCAGTCCCACCAGCAGTGTAAGAGAGTTCCTGTCTCACCACATGCAAAACAATATTTGAATCTAAGCTTTTACTCTAAAGTGCATACTTTCCACAGAAGATCATTTTTTCTCAGAATTTAATCCTCTATTAGAATGTACTTTTAATAATAACATGCAATTCAACATATATCCTTTTAATTTAATCACTTTTTTTTCAAATAAAATCTTGTATCCAAATATGTTTATTTTTTAATAGTGCCTGGCAATAGTTACTTATTTTGGATAATAAGAAAGAAACCTGTAGAGAAGAAAATCTTTTTTTCAAACTGGGAAAGGAACATAAGATGAAATTTTGAGAGGCTGCATCTTGGAATTATATTAGTTTAAGTGGTACAAGAAAAAAACAAATGCATTCTGAATATAAGAGAAATGTTTCCAAAATATATTATAGTTGATGTACTTAAAATGGATCCTCTACTTTAGGCCCACTAGAAAATATGGAAGTAGCATAATCGTCTAGTATATTAAATATAAAATCTGACTCAAAACTACCATATTTTTCTGTGGCAAGATGCTCCCCCTCAGAAAAGTTTTCCATATACCGGGTTGACTGATCAATAGCATTTTTAGTATTGCCAAAGCATTTCCCAGTTGAAAGAGCTTCTTGGGAGCCAAGAATGTACATGGGATTACATAAGCACATATCTTCAGAATATCAAGAGAAAAGTTCGGACTGCTAGTTGTGATAGCCAATTTCCCCAGATTTTTCAAAGCAGTTTCAATTTCAAAAGTTATTTATCATTGTCATATTATTAATATATGTTTAGTCAAACTTGTAATTCATGATCAAGTCTTAAAAATCAGATGTACATGTATACAAATGTATCCCCTTAGAGAATATTAATGAAAGGACTTGAGCAGGTGTCACTTAGAAAGTCTATTCAAGCTTTTGAGTTTCTTGTTCAACATGAAAACTACTCAACAAGAAGCAACTGTATCTCATTCAATGGATCCAAATCTATTTATATACATAAAACAGGCATCTGAGTGTGTGCCACATAGTAGGTACACACAAATGGCTATTTTAAGTATTATTACTTCCATTCTGAGGCATTTTCTACTTTTTCAGGGAATATATAATATACATTGTAAAATACTAAGAACACAGAGCATGTAAAATTTTAATGTGCACACAAAAGTCTTTTACAACCTCCTCACTCACTAAGTGGTCCCACATTAAAATAAAATAAATCTTCACCCAAAGAGAAAGCACTTAAAATGTGCAGCCTTTTCATATTTTAGTTCCCCAAAGAATTCATTTTTCTTAATAGTGTCAGGTATAATAAAATCATCACTTCCAAGGAAAAATAATTAAAGCACTTAGCATGATGTTTTACTTTCAGTATTTAAAAACCAGCTATTTCTTATGATCAGTAATTTGGGGTTCCATTAGATTTTATGATACTAAATATAGATTTACACAATAGATACTAATGACTCTGGACTCTTCCGACACTTGTTACTTAAGTTACAAACCAAGATATCTGCCAAAAACTTATGTTCTTAAAAATTATGCAGAGAATGCAAAATGATCAAAAAAGTAGGGCATACACAAAAGAAGAGCACAAATCCTACCAAATCATACTTTTCATATGTTGCAAATTCCTTCAAAACAAGATCCATGCTTAGACAGAAACAACCTTGGTTGAACTGTTGTTTTCAGCAATTCCATTTAATATAATGTTTTTATCTAAATATTTGAGTGCCTGCTATCTATGAGGCACTATCCTTTGCACCAGGGATTTAAACAAACAAACAAACAAGAAACAGTAAAAAGAAAAAGAGTTCCAGTCTCTGGCCTCAAAGAGCTGAGAAACTAGTTGGGGGAAATGTAAAACAAAATAAATATCGTTTGGTGTGCTAAGGCAATGTTACTGTAAGGGATGAGTGGTGAGCTCTGGGGAGGCTCATCTTCTCCGCCGAGGGTGCTCTGCAAAGGTTTCACGATCAGAGTGTTAAAACAAACCAGTGGAAAGAGGGAAAATGTTCAGTAGGGGAAAAGAAAGGCCATATGAAGGCACAATCCTCCAGGTCTTTAATGGTAGAGGGGTGTTTTAGATCTAAGCTTCTCAATATGTTTCTCTTCAAGAACCAAAATCAGAAACCCCTCAAGCACTGCAGTAGATTTCTGGGTTCTATCCAGAACTACTGAATCAGAATCCATAAGGATGGAGCCAAAACACGTGCTTAAACCTGTCACTAGGTGGAACACACGTGAAGCATCAGATGCATAGACAGCATGGTGGCATATCATTTAGAGCTAATAGTAGTTTCTTATGAAGTCATCACCATCTCCTTATAGACTGCCGCTTATATCTTCTGCTACAGATAAAATTTTTAAAATAGTGTTGATTAAATTACATATTTTTATAAGTAATACAAATAGAAAAAAATCGTTAGTCAAGGTATTCTTTATAATGGTGTATATGTATTATGCTTTCTTGAATAAAATGAGCTTCCTAAGATCTAAGTCATTTTTAGAACTGTGCAAATTGTTCCAGTCCCTGACACTGGGTGAGGAGAGACACTAAGTGTTAGTGCTGGTTCACAGCAGTTAGGTTTCCAATGAGCAGAAATACTGTGAAGTCATTGAATAGCATGCATCGTAGTTACATAAATTAGTCTACACCAATATCTCTGTTGCGATAATAGTAATAATAATAAATTTATGCCAGTATTTGCATAAGCACATTCAAGACAACATCTAGAGTAACTTCCAAAGTAGAAACACCTGGCTATAATTTGCAGTGCTGCACGGTACATTTCAGCTGTTATCTCTTACTCGATAATTTAAATCTGATTATATCTCCCTGATCTAAATAACTAATTTTCCCCAACTCCTGTCTTGATTTTAGAAGCCTTCTAATCTTCCTTCACTTCAGTGATAAGTATGGACAGAGAAAATATTGTCTCATTATGGAAAAGATAACAAAATAATAAACAAATACCATAAGTGGATCAGATGCAGTCTTTAAAGGTCTGCTTAAATTTTCAGTGAGAATTTGCCTTGTCAGCCTTCTTAAAAACAGCCATATTTTGATCTCATTCTCAATTTCCTCCTTGACCTGTGTACCATTCAGCAGTAGGTTGTTTTGTTTCCATGACGTTGTATAAAGATGAGTATTCCTGTTGGAGTTGATTTGTAATTTTATCCCACTGTGGTTTGAGAAGATGCATGGAATAATTTTTATTTTTATTTTTTTAAAACTTGTGGAGACATCTTTTGAGGCCTAAGATGTGGTCAATCTTAGAGAATGTCCCATGAATTGATGAGAAGAACATAATATTCAGTGGTTTTTGGGTAGAATGTTCTGTAAATGTCTGTTAGGCCCAATTGTTCTAGATTTCTGTTTAAATCCATTGTTTCTTTGTTCATTTTCTGTTTGGAGGATCTTTCCTGTGCTGTCAAAGGGATGTTGAAGTCCCTGGCTATTATGGTGCTGCTGTTGATCATTTTGTTTAGATCAAGTAGGATTTGCTTTATGAAACTGGGTGCACCTGTGTTGGGTACATAAATATTTAGACTTGTTATGTCTTCTTGTTGAATTGTTCCCTTTACAATTATAAAAATGACCATCTTTGTCTTTCATTATTTTGATTTGAAGACCAAATTATCTGATATAAAAACTGGTACACCAGCTTTCTTTTTGTTTCCATTAGTGTAGAATACTGTTTTCCTTTTACCTTGAGTCTGAATGAGACCTTCGAGGTTAGATGTGTTTCCTGAAGACAGCAGATACTTGGCTTGTGTGTATTTACCCATTCAGCCAGCCTGTTTCCTCGGTAGGCAGTTCAAGCCATTCACATTTACTGAAAGGATTGATAAGTGGGGTAGATTTATGTTCATCTTGCTGAGCAGAACTTTGTTGCTTTGTTTTATCTCTTAAGCCATTATGGTTTCTGGCCTTTGACCTTTAGCTTTTGGAACTAAGCCAACATTGCCCTGATACCAAAGCCAGGAAAGGATTTAACAAGAAAAGAAAACTATAGACTGATCTCCATTACGAATATAGAAGCGAAAATTCTCAATAAATTCGTAGCAAATTGAATTCAGTTGCTCATCAAAAAAATAATCCATCACAACCAAGTGGGCTTCATCCCAGAGATGCAGGTATGGTTCAACATATGCAAATCCATAAATGTAATTCACTACATAAACAGTAGTAAAAACAAAGACCATATGATCTTCTCCATAGATGCACAAAAAGCATTTGACAAAATTTAGCACCCTTTTTATGATAAGAACACTTAACAAAATAGGCATAGACATGCTTATCTCAAAATGATACAAGGCCTATATGACAAACCCACAGCCAACATAATGCTGAAGGGGGAAAAATTGAAAGTATTCTCACTTAGAACTGGAACCAGACAAGGTTGCACTTTATTGCCAATTCTATTCAACACAGTGCTGGAAGTCCTAGCCAGAGCAATCAGACAAGAGAAAGAAATTAAGGGCATCCAAATGGGGACAGAAGAGGTGAAACTATTGCAGTTTGCTGACAATATGGTCTTATAGCTAGAAAAACCCAGAGATTCTGTCAAGAGACTACTGGAATTGATAAATAGGTGCAGCAAAATCTCAGGGTACAAAATCAATGTACACAAACCAGAGACATTCATATACACCAACAACAATCAAAGTGAGAATCAAATCAAAGACTTAATACCTTTCACAATAGCAACAAAGAAAATAAAATACTTAGGAATATATTTAACTAAGGATGTGAAAGACATCTACAAGGAGAACTATGAAACACTGAGGAACGAAATAGCAGAGGATGTAAACAGATGGAAAACCATACCATGCTCATGGGTCAGCAGAATCAACATTGTTAAAATGTCTATATTACCCAAAGTGATCTACAGATTCAATGCAATCCCTATTAAAATACCAACATCATTTTTCAAAGATCTAGAAAAAATAATTCTATGCTTTGTATAGAACCACAGAAAACACCCTACAGCTAAAGCAACCTTAAGCAAAAAGAACAAATTGAGAGTCATCAATTTACCAGACTTCAAGCTATATTACAAGGCTACAGCAAGCAAAACAGCATGAAAATGGTATAAGAACAAAGACATAGACCAATGGAACAGAACAGAAAACCCAAATATAAAACCATCCGCATATAGCCATCTGATATTTGACAAAGCAGACAAAAACATACACTGGGGAAAAGAATCCGTATTCAATAAATGGTGCTGGGAAAATTAGATAGCTACATGTAGAAGATTGCAACAGGATCTGCACCTCTCACAAAAATCAACTCATGGTGTATGACAGACTTAAACCTAAGACATGAAACCATAAGAATTTTAGAAGAAAACATTGGAAAAACTCTTATAGACATCATGTTAGGCAAAGAATTTATTAAGAAGACCCCAAAGGCAATAACGGCAACAACAACAATAAATAAATAAATGGGACCTGATCAAATTTAAAAGCTTCTGCACAGCCAAGGAAACTATCACTAGAGCAAACAGACAACCTACAGAATGGGAAAAAACATTTGCATGTTACAGATCCCACGAAGGGCTGATAACTAGAATCTATATAGAACTTAGGAAAATTAACAAGAAAAAATCAAACAACCCCATTAAAAAGTGGGGTTGCACAGGATATGAACAGAAACTTTTCAAAAGAAGACAGACTAAACATATGAAAAATTGCTCAACATCTCTAATCATTAGGGAAACGCAAATCAAAAGCACAATGAGATATCACTTAACCCCAGTGAGAATGGCTTTTATCAAAAAGACCCAAAACAAGTGTTGGCATGGATGCAGAGAGATAGGAACACTCATATACTGCTGGTTGGACTGCAAATTAGTAAAACTCTATAGAAACTAATATGGAGATACCTCAAAGAACTAAAAGTAGAAATACCATTTGATCCAGCAATCCCACTACTAGGTATTTTCCCAAAGGAAAAAAAGACATTCTATAATAAAGACATCTATACTTGAATGTTTAGAGCAGCACAATTCACTATTGCAAAGATGTGGAATCAACCCAAGTGCCCATCAATACATGAGTGGATTAAAATGTGGTTTATGTATTCCATGGAGTTACTACTCAGCCATTAAAAACAATGGTGAACTAATACCTCTTTATTATCCTGGATGGAACTGGAGCCCATTCTCTTAAGTGAAGTATCATGAGGATGGAAAACCAATGCCACATGTACTCAGCATTAAATTGGTACTAACTGATCAACACCTATGTGCAAATATGGAAGTAACATTCATAGGGTGTCAGGCAGGTGGCAGGGGAAGCTGTGGGTAAATTCACACTGATGGGTGTGGTGCGCGCTTTCTGGGGGATGGGCACAATTATAGCTCTGACTTGGGTGGTGCAAAGGCAATATATGTAACCAAAGTCTTTGTACCCTCATAATATTACAAAATAAAAACAAATAAATAACTATTAAAAGGGAAAAAAGTTGTCATATTGTTTTTTTACTTCCTATGGTAAATTTTAATTAAAAGCAGCTTTATTATGTCTATTGTTTATTTCTTCTTCCCATCTAATATATATTCACTCACAGGACTGTATAAAAACTTGGTATACAATTGTTCTGTCTTCTTACCTTGATCTCCAACATGATCTGTGCTGTTACTAAGAGTGACAATGCTCCTAAATTTTACTGACTAGTTGAAAGTTTAAAACCTGCTGAGAGCTTTCTCATTTGAAATTTCTTGAGATATGCCATTTTACTTTGTCTGAAAGTGATAAAAACACTTATTAAAACAGAACTAGGTATAAATGTGTATATACTGTACTTTTATCATATTATCAGTTCCAGAAAAACAAATATTAATATAAAAGAAGACTTGCATACCTGCAATATAAACAAAAGTACATTTATAGCAAAAAAGATATCTGTCAAATATATGCTCAGTTCTTTATAGGAGTTCATATAGCTTCTTTCTAAAAGGACAAAATTCAAAACCAAATAAATAGTCCAAATAACAATCATTCTTACTCAAGCCAAAAGAGATGACAATAAGGTTTTATTACTTAACAAAAAAAAGAAGGTTGGGCAAATAATATTTCTTTCATTAATTCCAAAAATGGCTATTATGTGCCAAGAAACTTTATCATATAACTGTGATATAAATATGAATATAGCATATTCCTTACACATCTCAAAATCTAGTGGCAGGTGTAAAGAACCAGAAAAAAATAACTTAGGTAATTTCCTTGGAATTTCCTGGTACAAGAAACAGCTTTGAGTAGTTACCTTTCTCAGGTATCCTAAGTGCCTAATTTGCCCCAACCTTGGGCCTTTTACTTGTTTTATATCAGTCGATGATGTTGCCAACAATGCCCTTAGTTTGTTTCTTTGTATTGTGGCCCCATGATTCCTATACAGTGTTTCCCCACGTTTGTGTTTACTCGTGAACAGGTAACTGGTTTCATGGATTCTTGGCCGATTTCAGTAGTTTATTCAGGTGAGAAGCACTGTGAATTATAAAATGCGAATTCAAGTTTGGTGATTCATGGAACATTTTTGTACTACTTTCCCACATTCTTTAAATTAGCTTAAAACTATACACATTTCCAGGCTTATGCCAGATGCAGACCCAAAATAACCTCAAGAGCTCATAAACACTTTAATTTACTCTTATCAGCTCATAATGTTTTATAATTTTGAAGTTTACTTTCTTGTTTGAGGAATTGGAGTAAATTAAAAAGAAAGAAAAAAAAAACTGCACACAAATGTAAAAGGCTTAAATAAGAACCAGATGTCAGGAAAATTGCAGCCAGAGTAGTGAGGCTTTGAAATATATTAGCAAAATTTTTAATGAAAAATTTGAGGGAATAAAGAAAGTTTAAAAAGATATTTACCCTCTATAAATACTAGTTAGCCTCTAGACTGAAGAGTACCAATTGGTTGCTCTTGCTTGTAAACACTGGAATACTAGTACCAGCTGGTTTCCAGAGAGCCAAATAAGATTTGGCAGGTTCACAACAGGTGTGAAAATTATTGTCAAATAAAACTTTATTTTTTCCTCTTGATTTACTTACTGAATAATGTGATTTTGTTTGTCCTTTAAACTTCTCTGTTAGCATTTTAATTATGCACCTTAGTTCACCCAAACTTTAACCTTATTGGCAAACAAGTTTAACCTCCTACAAAATAGAGCAGAGCACCTGGCAGCTCCCCTGTCTGGCTATTATCTATCTAGTGAGTGAACAGTGCCAGGGAAGAGAAGTCACGGCTTTGCGAAGCAATTCATGTCAATGCGAGACTGATAACTACCACAATTTCAATTTTTCCAGTCCTTTTGTCCTTTTAAATCATTGCCAACCATTGATCCAACACATATTTATTGTGCTAGGAAATGGAAAACAAAGAGGCAAACATATAAATAATTCCAGACTTGTAGAAAGTGCTATATTTAAGATGAGGAAGGTGATAGAAAAATCACATGTTGAGGTGAGCTAAGAGAAGACGGTTGTGGGTTCAGATGAAATCTGAAGGATGAGAAGGAGCCAGCCAGAGAAGAATCTGGAAGTAGGGGGCAGTGGCACCATAATCCAGACAAAGCATCCAGAAAATGCCAAGCTTCTAAGTGAAAAAGGATGTGGCCAAGAGGGAGAGAGTCTCTCACCAGGTAAAACTGGAAAGAGGACAGGATCCTGCAGGACCAAGTAAGCCAAGGCATAGAGTTAGTCTTAGGTCTTCCTCTAAGAGAAGTAGGAAGCTACTCATGGATTTGAACCTGGGGAATGCCGTGATTTTACCCATGTTGGAAAAAGTATGTATCAGCCTGGTCATTATAAAGAAACAGTCATAGTGGAGTCAGTGTGAAATTCCCGTTAGGAAGCTATAAGAATAGTCTTGGTGAGATAGGATTGTTTCTGAGAACACGGTTATAGAAAAGCATTATCAAGAAGAAAAGGTGGATTCGAGGCATATTCTGTAGGAACACTAATGAGTGGTCAGTAAGTTAGATGCTGTGGGTCGGGTAAAGAGAAAAATTAAGTGTACGTCACGGATTTCTGACTTAAACAAGTGAGTACTAATGGTACTTTTAAAAGATATGAGAAAGAATAAGGTAGAGATTTTGGAAATATTAAAATAAATTTTGCTCATGTTAAGTTTGAAATAGCTTTGAGGCACTCAAAAGTAGATATGCAGTCGACAGTTCTGAAGTATTCGATTTTAGTCCAGTGGAGAAACCTCAGCCATAGGTTTCAATTTGCTGTTGTTGCCTTGCAGAAGCTGGTCAAAGCCATGGCGAGGAATGGATGGTTCTGTGACACAATCCCTGGTTTAGGCAACTCATAGAGGAAGAGAAATAAATCAAGAAGAGGAATGAAAATAGTCAACTAAAAGCCAAGAGGAGGGTCTGGTGTCAAATAGCCTGATAGGAACATCATTCCTAAAGGAGAAACTGCAGAGATGGGTGAGAAAAAGACATAAAAATGTTTATTGACAAGAACACTTTGGGTAGGGTGATAAGGACTGAAGCTACACGGGAGGCAAGGCTGACTGACAGGTGAGAAGTTGCAAACACTGAGCACAGGAAACTACACTTTTGGAAGAGTGTAGTGCTGAAGGGGAGCAGAAGAATGGAAATGTAGCCAGAGAGACATGAAAAAAAAGGACTTTGTTTTGGTTTGATTTTTTTGTTTTTATTAATGAGAAACACTAAAGGATGTTTGTTTATAGAAATAAGAAAATAATAGAAGAGAAAATGCTAGACCTGGAGGAAAAAATAACTGAAGGAATAATGTCTTTGGCAAGGCGAGGGGGTTTGAGACCTGTGGTGCAAGGGCAGAGAGTGGCTCCACCAGAGGGTCTTTGGGTAGGCAATATCCTTTTCACAGGATTTGAAGTCACTCTCTTATAAATTAGGCCTGAAAAACTAGTCGTCTATTGTTTGAAGCTTACCAATTCATTTTCAGGGAAATGTCCTTCAGTGTGCAAAAGTGAAAGGCATTATGTCCCTTCCAATATCCCTAAGGGAGACCTGTGTTCTGGTTCACCAAGACCTACATTCAAGAGTTATTTACATTCGAGACAAGTGAAAAACATGCTTGGTAAAGATTATGAACAATCCCGAGGGATTGAGCAGTGAAAAATCACCAGGGTTTTGAAATGAGATGAATGAAATTTAACTGGGTTTTTATTTAATAACTGTATGGTAATTCTAACTTGGTGACAGGAGTATTAAAAAAATCCATGATATCACTGCCCATTATAATAAGAGAAGTTGCAATTAAGAGAAACCCTAACCTGAAAAGCTCTAACAAGCAGTGGGATCTACCTGGATGTGTATATTCCAGGGGTATTTAGGCATGCTTTGGCTCAGGGTTCAAAAAAAGTAATCAAGTCCTGCTTCTTCTCTCCCTTTGTGAATCTAGTTTGCTGTCTTCATGTTGCTTCAGCTCCCAAGCAAGCTTCCTTCTCTTGCATAAGATGACTGCATAAAACTTTTTAAAATGCTCATCAAAGACACTAAAGGGAAAAGATAAGCAACAAACTGGGAGAAGGCACCTCAAACATATAACAAACCAGAACTATCTAAAATGTATCTTTATAAAACTCTTACAAATCAATACAAAAATAAGCAATGTAATACCCCCAAAATGGCAAAGGCATAACTAGGCTATGACTAGGAAGAGAAACAAAAATGGCTAAAAAATATTGCAGTTGTACAGTACCAGTAAAAACCAAGGAAATCCAAAATAAAATCACAATGAATCCATTCTATATGTACTGAGGTAACCAAGTTTAAAAAGCGGTGGCAAGGACATGAAGCAATGGAACTTTCATATTTGCTGGTGGGAGTGTAAATTGTCACAGTCACTTTGGAAAAGAATTTATCATCACCTAGTAGAGCTGAAGGTGCACATTTCTACACCTGGCCTTCTTATGCATCTCCTACACAGATTTGCCACCAGGAGTCATGTACAAAACTTTTCATAATAGCAATAATAGATGCAAAAATTCATCAACAGTAGACAAGATAAGTAAATAAATTGTGGTGTATATCCCACTCATACAATACAGCACTATAAAGCAGTGAAAATAAGCAAACCACAGCAAACCAGCCACAACATAGATCTCAAGAATAAAATGTTAAGTAAAAATAACTGTTCAAAGAAAATGCATAATGTATGATTCTGTTTGTGTAAGTTTCAAAATGGGCAAAATTCCACCAAATAGTATTACGGTATACACACATATTGGGATTCTACAGAAGGATAAAGACTAAAACAACCTTTAAGGAAGTGGCTGTCCCTGTGAGTGGTGACTAAAGAGGATGACATAAGATAGGAAGGCTTCTAAGCCACTGGAAAACTCTCATTTATTAAGCCTACTGTTGAATATGTATTTTACTTTAGTATACATATTTTATAATTTTTAGCATATATGATATATTTAACAATAAATATGTTAACCAAATGAAGTTAACCAAATCATTGAACACCTAATTGCTAATTATATTTATGCCACTGGTAATGAGCTGGTGTATCTGGTGTGTCTACACATAGCTGCTAGTATTGCAAATTGGCACATACCCTTTTGCAGAGGACTTGGCGATCCACATGCAGAGCTGTAAAAATATTTTTTTCTTAGGACTCCATAATATTATTATTTGCACTTTACTATAAAGGAAAAATAAAGAAAATTAAGTTCTTGCCTTTCTTTCCAAATTCATGTTCCACCACTCTAACTTAAACACTCTAAATTATTATGATACCAAACCACTCACTCCTTCTGATTTTGTCTCTGTGTCTTTTCATAATCTCCAAGCCTCTGCAAAAGTCTTACTTAATTTCTTTAGAATGGGCACCTTCCTCAGCTGTCTTCCTGCAGGACTCAATGCAGGTGTTATTTTTGTTTTCCATCTTGACTGTTCTTGATCCAGATATCATGGTTACGTATCCCCACATTGTGTTTTGATATTTGTATATTCATCTTTTATGGCACTGTCATATAATTTCCTATGACATTCTCAGCTCAATAAAAGGAAGTAAGGGTTTATTCACATCTGGATCTCTCACCCACAGCAAGGACTATAAATCACAGTTTACTGAATACTTGTTATTGAAAGAGAAAAGAGACTACATGTTCACAACAGCATTGTTTATCATAACAAAAACTCCCAACCACCCAGATGTCCACTAATGAGGGCGTCATCTGTTAATTAGAACATATCCATTTAATGAAGAATTATACAGTCATTAAAATGCTATTTTGAAGTGAAATGTACTGAAATATTTAAAAATCTTAATGATAATGATAATTAATCTAATTTATAAGAAAGAAGAAAATTTTTCAAATATCAACCTTAGAACTGTACAAAAATATACAAACACGAACAGGAACTGGAAGGCAAAATAAAATAGGCCATATATCATGGAGATATAAAAATACCTGCTTGTGAATTCTTTGTTGAAATTTTTCTTCAGAATATATATTTTTAGACATTTTCTTTAAAAATGCAATATTTTCAGACACAGTTGACCGAGATTCCAGTGCACACAGTGTGGCAGCCTCATTCAGGGCAATCTCTGCTCCCTTTTTATTGCACTGCTTAATGTGCACTCTGGAAGCCAAGAAGATGGCTTCAGATGGACACTGAGAAGCAATTTCTGATCCAAACCAGTCAAGTGATAATGAGCTTTTTAAAAATAAACATTCAATAATGAATTTTTAAGAATAATCCTAGGTCACCGAGTAGTAAAAAAATTAAAAACAGAAAAATAAATCTCTCAAAATACAAAATTACAAACTGTTAGAAAGATCTCATAAAATTGAAAAATGTTCTTTGAATCACCCAACTTAATTATCCAGATTGTACTAACTATTGTTCCCCTAATTCCTTCCACATATGTCATAGGACTGTTTTCCATGTGGGATCATGGAATTACAAAATGAGCACAATTTATCAACCTTGCTCATGCTTTACACATCTGAATTGGCTCTGGAACATTATAAATATAGATTCCTAGACCCTATCCCATGTGAGTTGGGATGGTTCACCAGGCTTTCCGAGTTTTAAGAATTCCTCCAGAGATTTATATATATTGCTCGGGTTGAAAGATGTTTGCTTAGAACATGAAAATCATTTTTTTTTAAGTTTAACTAAAAGTTTAGTAAAATAAGGGGCTCACATTTTTTTTTAAAGTGGCATTACTTGTAGTATCTTGGCGTAAGTATGGGTAACCAAAGGCTCTGAAAATCAGGTCACCTTCATTTGAGCACTTGGTTGTAGTGCTTGAGTTTGACATGTCTGAAATAAGTCATCCATCTTTCACCTCCACTACCTAGCTGTGGTACTTCACTTCTGGTACACTTTTAATACTAGTCTGGACTCCCTAACTCTTCCCAATGGAATCCATCCTGAATACCATTACCAAATTAATCTACTCTGGGCATAACTCTTCTGACCAGTCTTCAGTAGGTCCTCGCTGATCCCTGGACAAAGTCCTAAACCATCCAACTACCACTTGCAGGCCTTGACCCTCTGACCCTAGATAACCCCTCCCATCTTCTTCTTTCATTTTACTTTATAGACTCTGTCTTTCAGCCAAGCCTCTTGATGCTCTGTTTACCTATTTCTACTTCCCCCCCCCATATGGGCTTTTATTTTTATTCTTAACAGAGTGCATCCAACTTCTACATATTCAAATCCCACCTACCTTCCAATTCCAGCTCAAGTTTTATCTATGTTCCAGGGCTTACCCTGACACTTCTCCCACTGAAAAGTCTCTACTTAATCAATCCGACTATTATAATAATTTGTACTTTTGCTCCCTGTAACTTTTTATCGTTTAGAATCATTATTATCTTATCATCTGTAGAATATGTAAGCTCCTTAAAAATAGGATTTCTGTCTGATTGATTGGTTGTCTTATTTCCAACAGCATTTGCCACTATTCATTCCCCAGAAAACTTCATCAAATTAATATGTACATTAAAGAACTTTTGGCAGGAAACTCAAAGTATAAAATCATACAAAATTTTCTATGTTATTTGTCCTTCTCAAAACAACAACAAGAACAGCAATAAAGTGTTTCCTGTGTCTTCTGCCTGGTCCTGCAAATTTTTGAAATATTTATTAAGCTTGTACAAAGTTCTCTATAAGCTTGCATCAGATTGTAGTGACAAAAAGAAATAAAACCCTGTCACCTTGGAATGCATAGAATGAAATATCAGAGGACATGTGTTAGGGGTTGAGATAAACAAAAAAATACATATTGTATAATATTTAGAATTGTCATTCATTATATTTAATATAAGATGGTTAAATACAATTTGCACATTTCCATAGGAGCATCGAAGGGGTGACTTTGAGTGACCTAAGATTTCAGGAATGCTCAGTTGTACTATACTGGGTCTTGAGTAAGTGACATTGGAATTTCTTTTCTCCATCTATTTTGTCTCACCCTGCACTGACCTACCCAGGCTGGGCTGACAATTACGCTTCTTCCCAGATTCCATTTTCCCCATTTTGGTCTCTGCACTCACTTACCAAACATTATCTGGGCCACCAGAAAGAGTTGATCCAATTCCATATTTGCTGATCAGCCCATAAATCACTGATTTCAATTTGAGGAGGAAGGTGGATGTATACATTCTTCTGTGTTTTCCAGAAGAGGGGCCATTTGTTACCTCTGTAATGTGGATCATTGAGTGACTTCATATCATTAAATGTCCTTGCCCCCTGCTTCATGGATATTCAACAGGGCAGACCACATCTCATTCTTCTTTTGAAACAAAAACTCTTCAGAAATGTTTGTTTCTCACCCCCATCCTTTTTTCCACTTCTCTAAAGGTCTCAAAAATCCTCAAAAGCCCTACACTAAGTTTTCGGCACTAGGAAAGGACCAATTTTAAACCACTTAATTACCAATCAATCTTAAGTAAGTCAAACAAAAGCAACATCTGACCCAATTTGTTTAGAAACCCATTCATTCAGCCTTGTGGCTTCTCTGCCATGCAGGAGACCTGTCAGACTGGAATCAAGAAAAAGGCTTATTGAATTTTAATGTTTAACTAATGTTGCTTCTGCAGTCACCTGCATTACAGGGGTGATGGGAGTCCAGGAAAGAAGTGAAAAATGCTCTTTCTCTCTATCACTCTTTTTTTTTTCCTTTGCAAAGAGTTCAAACGTTCAGCCTGTCCTTTCTATGAACCTACTATTTACAGCAACCTTTTTTAACCTATATATAATGCATGAAGAAATCTAGGCAGAATAATATTGCATGTAGGCACTCATATGACTGATTGCATTGAACCCTGAAAGCTTTCAAATGTCAGGATCACGATATTGCCAGGTCTCCAGCTAACTCCACCTGCTAAGGCAACTCTTATCAACCCTCAGAACAATTATGCATAAATTTATAGTATGAGACTTCAAGTGTGGAATCTGTCTCAATGTAGGGAACTTATATGCCTTCCTCACTTCTCTGCATTATTTTTCATAATATAATGCCTTCAATAGGGTTTCATTAATGCTTTCCACTGAATGACAGAGTCTATAAATTTGTGCAGTGATTTAAAAAGCATCTATGACATCTGAACAGGAGGAAATATCATAAATGAATACCGATTTTCTCATCTCCTCTTTCCCAATTATTTTAATAGCTAGTCCTTTTTCTTTACCCCATATCTCACCGTCTACTTAAGGCAAAGAAAAGTAAGAAAAGTAGTAAGGAAAGATGGTAGATACTCGTTCTAAATTAGTAATCATTCAAGCTCTGCCTCAGTACCCAGAGCACCTGAACCTTCATTTCTCACAACATACTTACATAAATGACTGAGATCAATCAAAGACAGTGACTCACAATAGCTTGTTCAGTTTTGGATATTTAACTTCATTATTATATTTCTACTGTGTCCCATACTAGATTTAAAATAGCTAAACTTCCATATCCCTGTTCCACTACTTCTGGGAGTTGTTACTTGTTTTTTAAAGAAAGATCCATTGATTATGTTTGGGTTCATCCAAAACAGAGCCTGAGACAGGGGCTTGTGCACAAGTAACTTGTTTGAAAGTGGGAGTGATGCAGCGATGCTATCAAGAGTAAAAAGAAGAAAAATACAATAATGTGTGCAGGTTACCGCTGAAGCCAACTGGGGCTCAGTCCCAGAGGGAAACCTCTGAATGACCATGCAGAATGGATATGAAAGATAATGTCTTAAAATACTGGGGATCTCAACCATTTATCTACCAATTTTATCCACATTGTTTAAAATTGTCTTGCAAGATCACTGATTTCCTCTCACTTCTGGTTTGCCCAGAATACATGACTTTGGGCTAACCAAGTTCCTCAGCCTTTTGAAAGCAAATCCTAGAGGCAAGGATACAGAAATATAGTGTGGACTAAAAATGAGGCACTGACATGAACCTGACATCAGGGGTGTATGAAGAGGTGTGGTGAGGGTGACAAATTTTGTGTTTTACCCAGGGCCTCCCAGGGTTTCTCAGCCTCAGCACTATTGACATCTGGGTCACATAATTTCTTGTTTGGGGAAGCTTCCCTGTGCATTGTAGGATGTTAAGCAGCATCCCTGGCTTATACCCCTTAGATGCCAGTTAATGCTCCCCCAGTCGTGACAGCCAAAACCTGCCAAAACCAGGTTTTGCCAAATGTCCCCAGAGGCCAAAATAGCCCCTAATTGAGACCATCGACCTAAGTCAATTTACTTAAAGTGATCTGAGATAACCTTTTGATTGTCTAGTATGCCAGAGGAAACACAGAAAACTCAAGCAACAGATAATTCTCCAGTCACCTGTCTCTACCACAAAAAATAATAGGATCAACTCATTCATTTATTCCTCCCCGCATGCATTCAAAAATAGCTGTTTACCATCTGATATCTTTCAGGCAGGGTCGTTGAAGGCCCCAAGGATGTGAATCTGAGTAAGCAGCAGATTTTGTCCTGCCCTTAGGGAGCCTGGTTCCCAAGATCAACATGGAATCCTGCAGATATTCACGCCCATTTTGTAACAAATGTGACGATTTTTTTTTAAGGTAATATGGCAAATTAGTCCTCTGGAACACTTGCCAAAGCAGAATAATTATAAACACCTTAGGCAGATCTCAAGAAAGTGGGTATGTTCTAGAAATGCTGTATTGGTCTGGCTTTTTTTTCAAATATCTTGATCCATGGTTGGACTAACCCAGATTCGAAACAAACCCATGAATACAAATCAGCTGGTAGTATTTTGTAGGTAAGTAGCAGATATCTCCCTAAATTTTTTCAAGATTCTATTTGTATTATATTACTAAGCACTTAAATCATACAAAATACTTATAAATATGTATGAAATATATAATGTGATAGTATTAAGAGCTGTGGCATGTAGGGGGTGAATAAGTTACAATGGTGGAGCCCTCACAAATGGGATCAGCACCCGTATAAAAGAGAGTTTGAGGCTATTCACTATGGGCCAAGATATGTAATGAAACTATGTGTCCAACAACAGATGAATGGATAAAGAAAATGTGGTATATATACACAGGGAATACTATTCAGCCATTTATAAAAATAAAATAATGTCATTCGTGGCAACATGGACAGAACTGGAGGACATTATGTTAAGTGATATAAGGCAGGAACAGAATGCTAAATGCCACTTATTCTCAGTCACATGTGAAGAAGTTGATCTCATAGTAGTAAAAAATACAACAGAAGATATTAGAGTCTGGGTATGGTAGGGAGAAGGGGAGATAGGAAGATATTTGTTGAAGGACACAAAATTACAGCTAGATAGAAGGAATAAGTTCTAGTGATCTATAGCATTGTAGGGTTATTATAGTTAAAAATAATATATAGTTGCATATAGCTAGAAGGAGGATATTTAATGTTCTCAACACAAAGAAATGATACATGTTTGAGATGTGGATATGCTAATTACCCTGATCTGATGACTATATAGTCCACATATCACAACATCACTCTGTGCTACATAAATATGTACAATTATTATGTGTCAAGTTTTTTTTTCTTAAATTAAATAAATAAATAAAGTTCCATGAAGCCACCTTCCTTCCCTCTTTCTCTCCCATCCCTTCCACCATGTGAGGACACATCATTCATCTCCTTCAGAGGATGCAGCAAGAAGACACTATCTTAGATGCAGACAGCAGCTTTCACCAGACACCAAAGCTGTTGGTACCTTGATCTTGGACTTCTCAGCCTCTGGAACTGTGAGATATAAATTTCTGTTTTTGTTTTTTTTTTTTTAAATTACCCATTCTCAGATATTTTGTGATATATACTCTTCTAAGACAACATCATGCCTGTGCTTTTACAAATATAATCACATTATATGTATTCTGCAATTTCTATATTCGGTATCATGCTCCTGACATTAATCCATGTTTGGTACAGTGGTAGTTTCTTATTTTTTCCTAGTATAAAGTTTTTTTGCTGTTTTGTAAAAAGTTGGCACCCCCTTATACAAATATTTCACATAATATTTATTCTTTCCAAAGTTAATAGTTAATCCCTTGGCTGCAATAGCATAAAGTGCACCTATACATATTCTGACCCACTGTGCAAAAATCCCGCTATGTTCAATCTAGATACTTCCCCTTTACTAGATTAAACCAAATTGATTTCTAGTGTATTTATACTAATTTAAATTTTCAGCAGTTATGTTTAAGACCTTTTCCAACAATCTATATTTTCTGATTATTTTTATTTAGCCAATTTTATGGGTACGAAATATGACTTTAAAGCTCATTATATGTTTATTGGACATTCATATTTTCTATTCTATGAAATGCTATTGACTTATTCTCCTATTATTTCTATTTTATTTGAAATGTAGCATTTCTTTGCGTATTCCAAATATTGATTTCTTGACAGTTTTACATGATACAAATATATTCTTCTAATGTATAACTTTACTATCAATTAGTTTCCATTAATGAAGAAAAATTATTAATTTTTAAATATTTAAAATTCATCAGCTCTTGTATTATGGTTAGTGCTTTTGTGTTATAATATTAAAAAACAAAACATGCTAAAAAAAAACCTTTCCTTATTCTGAGGTCAAAAACATATTCTCTCATCTTATTTTAGAAATTTTACATGTTTGTTTTCCTTTTACATATAGAGACTTGACCCAAATTGATATTTTTCTCAATAAACTGTCTAGTAGGATTATAATTTTATTTATTTTTATATGGTTAACTAATTGTCAACACAAATTATATAAAATTCTTTCCTTATTTTACTCATCTGTAATGCTAGCTTTCTCAAAAGTGAAATTTTCTTCTTTGACTTTTCCATAGATCAATATGTTTATGTTTGCACTGAAGAACACGGTTTTAATTACAATAGCATAAAAATAATTATTGATATATGATAAAGCAAATATCCTCACCTCATTCTTATTTAGATATGTCACTAATTTGACCCTCTATTCTTCCATAAATTTTATATTCAGATTATTAAAATCCACAAAGTAATTATTTGGCATTTTTATTATAATTGCACTGTATTATGGATTATTTGAGGGGAAAATTTACATGCTTTGTATATTATGTCTTTTTATCCATTAACATGAGATATCTCACTATGTAGTTACTTTTCTTTAATATTACTTGATAAAAATTTATATTTTCTATAGATGTCAAAACTTTATGATTAAATTTGATTAAAGGTATTTGCATATTTTGTGGTTTATTAGATTATACCACTTAAATTACTTTATCTAATTATTTCTATTCTATAAAAAGTCAATTAATTTATTTTTAATATATTGATCCTATACAGTAACCATACTACTTATTTTATTAATTTTATTATCTATATCTTTCTTATATTTTATAGATAACCTAATCATCTGAAAATATAGATAAGTTTACTTCTTTCATTTCAAACCTTATCAATTATTTGCCTTATTTATTAATTGATTTATTTGTAAATTTGTTGTTTTACAGGCCTGGGTAGGATTGCCAATATAACATTAACTAGAAGTGGGGTAGCATATACCTCTTCTTGGTCCTTGTCTTAAAGAAATTGCTCTAAATATTTATTAATTAAGAAAATTTCTTCAGAGATTGAAAAATATAGGTCATCATATTAAGGAAGATTGTTTTGTTCATTTTTTATTTTGCTACTTTTTTTTCATTATGAATAGATGTTGAATATTATAATATGCTATTCCTGAAGTAGTTAACCTTAATTTTATGGCTATGTCCTTTTAGAGAGTGAATTATTTCAATAGATTTTCTAAATCTAAGTACCAATCCATGTACAGAATCTAAATACAAATTTTCTAAATATAAAATTTTGATCTTATATTTATGAGAAAATTCAACTTGGTCATGATATATTGTGCTATTTATTACAGGTACTCTGTCAATATTTTATTTAGGGTATTTGCATATATATTCATGAATGAAATTGGCTAATAAATTCTAGACCTGTTATCTTTGGTAGGTTTTGGAATCAGGCTTATGTGAACTTTGAAAAAAATGTTGCAGAGTATTCACACTTTTTCTCTTTGTGTAATCATTGTGTAACATTTGATTTACTTGTTTCTTCAGTGTTTGAAAGAATATGGCATAAAATATTCTGTCTGATACTTTCTTTATGGGAACAATTTTAACCAACCTTGATCATTTTTCAATAATTGTAGAAATGTTCAATTTTCTATTTCTTATTGACACAGATTTGATAAGTTGTGTTTTTCTTAGACATTTTTCCATTTTGCTTAAGTTTTGAAATTTATTAGTATGAAGTTGTTCATTATACACATTAACATTTTAATCTATGAATTTACTATAGTTATGTCTCCTTATCCATTCTTTTTTTGTTGTTGATGATGTTTTTAGCTCTCATTTTAAACTCTATTGAGAAAAATTTACATAAAATAAAATACTGCTATGTACATGTATAGTTGGATGTTTTGATAAATATATGTACCCTCATTCTTATTATTGATTTTTTGAGCATTCTCTTCCATTCTTGATAAATCCTGTCAGTAGTTTATAGTATACATCCCTCCTTACTTGTCTGCATTATTTTTCTTTTTGTTTTATTTGGCCTTAGACTTTTCTTCTCCCACATTCATCCACCATCCTGAAGACCAAAACCAAAACAAAACCTTATGTTGGATGCTTAGGTCATTCATTTTCAGACTGATTTTTGTTATCTAATTCTTTTAACATTTAAGTTTACAAATTTCCATCCAAGTACCACTGTAACTCATTTCACATTTTTAATATGTAATATACACATTTTTTTAGTTCTAAATATATTCTAAATTCCATTTTTATTTGTTCTTTAAATGTACATTATTAAAAAATGAAGCTTTTAATTTCTTAAAATATCAATGTTTCTAGCAATGTTTTTCATTCTAGCTTACATTCATTAGGGTCATAATATGATTTGTATAAAACTAACATCAATGTAATTAATTTTTTTAACTTTGGATCAATATAGTAAATTCTATTATCAATTCTTTTATAAAATCACTCATTTAATTTACCTATGTAATTAATTAAACACAAAAAGAAGTATATCTAATTTTCCCAATGTGATAATTTGTATAATTTTAGCCAGTTATTATATCACAGAAGTTAAGTATTATTATATGTTCCTTGTGAAATAAAGATTTTATGGTCAGGCACGGTGGCTCCCAGCTATAATCCTAGCACTTTGGGAGGCCGACGTGGGAGGTTTGCTTGAGGTCAGGAGATCAAGACCAGCCTGAATGAGGCCCTGTCTCTACAAAAAACAAAAAATTAGCTGGGTGTAGTGGTGTGTGCCTATAGTTCCAGCTATTTGGGAGGCTGAGGCAGGAGGATTGCTTGAGCCCAGGAGTTTGAGGTTGCATGAGCTACGATGATGCCACTGTACTGTAGCCAGGGCAAAAAAGTGAGACTCTGTCTAAGAAATTAATAAATAGATAAATAAACAGTATGCAGTGATCCTTTTATATATGTTAATTGTTTTGCCTAATATATTTTAGGCATATATATTCCTTATAAAAGGCATATAATTGTATTTTAACTTTTGTTTCAATTCAGTCTGACAATCTTTACCTTTTGCTTGGAATAGTTAATCAGTTTATGTTATAATTTCTCACATATTTAGATTCATATTTAACAGTATTTCAATGCTTTCTATTTATTCATACTTTTTTGTCTCTTTTCCTCTCCTTTTTTTCTACTTTTTGATTGCATTTCTCATTTTGTTTTCTCCTATATCAGTTTGGAAGTTATATAATTTTATTTTCTTGGAGTGGTACCCAAGAGATTTTTACCTGTATGTTTATTAAAATTTTTTTAAAACTTCACTTGTATTCCTCTCCCAAACCATAAAAATTATTCATATATCATAATACCAATCACCTACTTCTTGACTTCTATGTTATTCTTTTTATGTTTATCTTAATTTTTAATCACATACAACAATATTCTTCTCCTTGCAGGAAATATTTGCTTTAAATTTATCTACATTCACAACTTTCTTTGCTTATTATTTCTCCTGTACTTGGACCGTTCATCTTAGCTTCATAAGAATTTCCTTTAGTGAGTGCTATAGTGTGTATGGAGAAAGGGTGATGGGGAATCCTCGCTGTCCTTCAGGGGTGAGAACACGTCCATTCATACTCCCCAAGTGAGAAATTAGCCACACGGCAATACCCTGTGGCAAGGGAAGTCAGGAAGTGTTGTCAGTGACGTCCATGTGTTCAGCTACAATTCTATTACTATGGAAGGAGGGGAGAACAGATTTTGGAGAGAAACTACTCTGTTCTAATGTCTGGCATCTGCTATTTTTCCTCTGCCCCATCTCCACCAAAAGTGACCTACCCAAGGTGTTCAGAATCTTCCTAGGACACTGAGGAACAAAAAGATCCTGACCGTATTTTGAGATATCACTTGATATACTATTTGCCAGAATTCTAGAAAGCTACAAAAGCAATAAGACTGCAACTAATTTGAAAAAAAAAAAAAGTCTTTAAATTTCTCTTGTTTTTAAAAATATAATTTTGCTGGGTTTATACTTAAAGGCAAATTTATTTTCTCTCAGCTCACTGTTAGTATTATCCACTGTACTGCGGTGCCCAGTGCTCCAGCTCCCTGCTGCCATATACTCTTCAGTTTCATTGTTCATATGTCAGGGCACAGAGACCTTGTATTTAACCTGCCGAGGGTTCATAGGGCTTGCTGAATCTATAGTTTGTTTTTTTGGGAATGTCATAAAAGTATGATCATGTGGTATATATAGCCATGTTACCTGGCTAATTTCTCTTAGAATAATCTATTTGAGATTCACCTATATTTTTTTACATGTAAATGGTTTAGTCTTCTGTATTACTTTGGAGTATTCAATTGTATGGGTGTACCGCGATATATTTATCCATTCACCAGATGACAGACATTTGGACAGAGACATTAGAAATGAATTGAAAATAAACATTCATATACAAGTTTTGTGTGAACAATAAATTTCATTTCTCTTGGTAAATATATAGGATGGCTATTGGTAGATCACATGGTAAGTATACATCAACTATATCCCAAAGTGGTTTTACCAGCTGGCATTCCCATCAGCAATGAATGAGAGTTATTCTTGCTCTAAACTCTCTACAGCACTTGGTATTGTTATTAATGGTTGTTTTGCTTGTTTGATTGGTTGGATGGTTCTTTTAATTTTAGCCATACTAATAGGTGTGTAAAAGTATCTCATTGTGGTTTTAATTTGCATTTTCTAAAGACTAATGATGTTGAACTTCATTTCTTGGGGTAATTTGCAATCTAATCATCTTCTTTGCTGAAGTGTCTGTTCAAAATTTTTTTTTGTTTTTTGTTTGTTTGTTGGTTTGTTTTTCTATTATTTATTAAGTTTTGAGGGTACTTATCAGCACATGCTTGTAAGGAAACTACCTGAGGCTGATGGGGGAAAGAGACACAACGGGCAATACTCAAAATGCTTAAAGGGAACAATCTGCAGAGCTTACATAGGAACAGACATAGGTTTTCCTATCACCAGCTAGAGTGGAAAACTAGGTAATTCTCCAGACATCAAATAGAATATCAGAGGAGTACTGCCTAAATAGCAGACCAATATTAGACCTATACTAAAGGTTGATGTGATCATGTCATCACAAAACTTAAATAAGGCTCAAAAATTTCCAACAGTGTCCAAATAAGTTAATTGTTAAATGTACCACAGAACAAAGTTCAGTTATATGAATATAAAAGTATCTGTACCCCAAATCTGCGATGCCTACCATCCAATCAAAAATTAACAATCATGCAAAAAAGCAAATTTTAACCAATCAAGAAAAACACACTCAGATTAGTAGAAATATAAATTAGGTCTGCCATTATGGAAAACTATATGGAGGTTCCTCAAAAAACAATAATTAAAATGACTATGACCATATAATCCAGCAATGAAAGAAAGAAAAAGAAATCAGTAGTATCAATGAGATGTCTGCACTTCCATGTTCATTGCAACATTATTCACAATAGCCAAGATATGGACGAAACCTAAGTGTCCATCAGCAAATGAGTGGATATAGAAAATGTGGTATATATCCACAATGGAGTACAATTCAGCCTTAAAAAAAGAAATAAATTTTGTCATTTATGACAACATGGATGAATTTGGAGAACATTGTGTTAAGTGAAATAATCCAGGCACCAAAAGATAAATACTGCATGTTCTCACTTCTGTGTGGAATCTGAAACTATTAAACTTGAAGCAGAGAGTACAATTGTGGTTACCTGAGGCTGGGGGGCTTAAGAACATGGGAAGATGATAGTCAAAGGGGTACAAAGTCTTAGTTAGACAGGAAAAATATGTTTTTTTAGTGTTTGAGCTATATTGCATAGCATGGTGAATATAGTAAATAATAATGTATTGTACACTTCAAAGTTGCTAAGAGAGTAAATTTCAAATGGTCTGAACACAAAAATGATAAGTATTTGAGGTGACAGATATGTCAAATAAATTGATTTAATTGTTCCACTTTGTATTGATAAATCATAACATCACTTTGTATCCCACAAATATATATAATTATCATTTGTCAATTTGTAATTAAAAATAAAAATTAGAAAAACCATTCAGAAATTACTCAAATGATAGAATTAGTAATCAAGGACATAAAATAATTATTATAACTTCAATATTTATGTTTGCGGAGGTGGAGGAAATTTTGAACATGTTAGAGACATGAAAGATAGAAAAAGACTGAAATCAGGCCGGGGGCGGTGGCTCACGCCTGTAATCCTAGCTCTCTGGGAGGCCGAGGCAGGAGGATCGCTCAAGGTCAGGAGTTCGAAACCAGCCTGAGCAAGAGCGAGACCCCGTCTCCACTAAAAATAGAAAGAAATTAATTGGCCAACTAAAAATATATAGAAAAAATTAGTCGGGCATGGTGGCGCATGCCTGTAGTCCCAGCTACTCGGGAGGCTGAGGCAGGAGAATCGCTTGAGTCCAGGAGTTTGAGGTTGCTGTGAGCTAGGCTGACGCCACAGCTCTCTAGCCCGGGCAACGGAGTGAGACTCTGTCTCAAAAAAAAAAAAAAAAAAGAAAAGAAAAGAAAAAGACTGAAATCAAAGTTCTAGAATTGAAAACTATAATCTCTGAAGTGAAAACTATACTGGATGAGATTAACAGCAGATTAAACAGTACAGAATAAAATAATTCATTAACTTCAAGATATGGCAATAAAAACTATTCAAGGTGAAACCTGGAAAAAGGAAAATAGCTGAGAAAAAAAATAGTGAGATGTGAAACCATTTCCAGTAGTCCAGTATGCATATGTTAATAATTAGGTTTCTTAGAGAATTGCTTTTTCTACCTTGTCCAGAGTTTTTTATTGTGATCAGTGAGATAGACAGACTATAGGTGGGGCTTATCCCACCTGTTGATTACCACACAACTAATGGTCTTTTACTATCAATCATTTTGGACTATAGAACTCAAATCACTTTTGTTATTGGAAACTCATGAATATTGAGCATTCTGTTGACTAGTTATGAAGATGATCAATCTCATCCATTTATCACCTATTAAAAGAAACTACCATTCCATATAATGAGCTTTGCCAACTTGCTTCACTTTTCCTTTTTGTGTTTTGCTCTATGAAAAGGGTAGAGAGAATATGACCTGTCTTAAAATAAAATTATATAAATAAAATGAAGAAAAGCCACCTACTAGCCTACTTTAGTGCTATTCTCAAAGGAAGGATATAGCTAATTTCTTTGACTTATTAGGCTATTATTTGACTTATTGTAATAAAAAGCCTGTTAGGTAGTTCCAATTCATTAATTCACTGAGTTTCAGCCTGACAAATCACCCTTTATAGTAAACATTTGGCAATCTGTACTAAATTTTTAAAATCATGCTATTCAGAGATGTATTCCTATGTGAGCTAGTATGTTTAATCCTCATTTAAAATAGCCAAATAGAGTTCACTAAAAAGAATCAAAAAAGTAGTTTCATTAATTTTCCCACAAGAAATACAGGATTCTCCTCCAGGTTTTTATGCTGAAGAGAGAAATTTCCTATTCCTGGCAGGAGTGTGAGAGCTAATTTTGTGGTGATTCACTGGCATAAGGAGCTAAACTGCCGTACTTCCTGTATCCTGGTTGAATGTGCATTTGACCATTGTCGATATGTGTTGTATCCTGGGGACCTATACAAATGAGCCACCTGTGTATGATCCTGTGGCACAGTTGGGTTGAGGTTTTATAATCTTTTACCTAGAATATTGCAGCATCCTCTTAACTATACACCCAACCTCTAAGCACTACTGTCTTTAAATCCTTGCCAAAATTGGTAAAGAGTGTATGTGTGTGTGTGTGTGTGTGTGTGTGTATGTGTATGTTTATGTTTGTGTGTGTGTGTGTGTTCTCTTGTAAAAACCACCTAGTTTTCTGGTTTCTGCAAGATTATATCCACTCTCCTTAGCATGACATCTCCTTGCTCAGTCCTCACCACCAAAGATGTGCTCATTTTCCCCACCATAAAAGCCAGTGTTTATCAGACACCTTTGTCCAAAAGGTTCACCTGTAATTATTTTTAACATTCAGACCTTATAGTGGAAAGGGACTCAGGAGACTGCATTTTTAATATGCTTTCCAGGAATTAATTAGTAATGTAGGTATTCCAGGGAACCACACTTCAAGAAACATTACCTAATGTCCTATCCTTGTGTTTCTCAATCATGCCTACACATTAGGATTAACTGAAGAACTTTAAATGTTCCATTACTTGAGCCCAACTTTTAGATATCCTGGTTTAAATGTTCTAAGGTGGGGACTAAAAGAATAATTTTGCTGTTGTTGTTGTTGTTTGTTTTCATAGGCCTTTTATGTGCAGCCAGGGTTAAGAATCCTTGGATTAACCACAACTCCCTAAGCATGCTTCTGTGAAGTTATTCCTCTTTTTGACATCCTGATGCTACCACTTTCTCAAAGTTACAAAACCTTACTCAAGCATCCAGGCCTAGATGAAGTGATCCTTGTTATACCTTTCCAGATCTTCCTACCTTAACTAAAGCAGAATTAATTACTACTCTAGGATTGAGCCTAGTATATTAAACATATATATTTTTTACATATTTGTTTTTTCTGTCAGATCATGGACAACTTGAGGGTAGGAGAATGCTTTACTTCATCTTGGCAATATTCAGATATTCCCTAGGAGAACAAGAATGGATGCAGAACACAGGGGTTGCTACATGACTACACCAGTCTCTAGGTGAGCTCACCTATCCTCAGGGTTTAAACACCACCTGTATGGTGACAACTCTCATATTTCTATCTTTAGTCCAGACCGTTCCTCTGAACTTCACATTCTTCTACCCAGCTGTTGCCACAATATCTCAACTTGGATGCCAGAAAGCATGTCAAAACTAAAGAGATTTACCTCCACCCACCCTCCAATCTGGTTATCTAAGTTTCATGACAGCTTTATCTTTCCTGTTGTTCAGGCTAAAAATATGGCAACCTCCTTTGGCTCCACTTTTTCTTTTACTTCATATATGACCTAACTACAAATCCAGTTAAATCTACCTTCAAAATATATGTAAAATCAGACCAGTTCCCAACACTTCTCCATCCTGTTCCAAGCCACCTTCTTATCTCACAGATGTATAGGGATATGTTCACAGGTGAGCTCCTTATTCCATTCCTATATTTATATGCTGTTCTTCTAAAAGCAACCAGTGATGCTTTTAAAACTTAAATCTGATTTTGTCATTCTTTGTTCATCTTATAGCTTCCCGTTTCACTCAAAGTAAAGGTCGTTACACTAACCAGTGATGCCCTGAATATTATGCCCCCTCCGCCATTTGACCTCATCTCCTATCCCTGTAGTTCCCATTCTCTCTATTGTAATCATACAGGTGACTTAGGTCCTTTTCACCTACTGTTCCTGCTGCCTAAAACCTTCTTCCTCCACATTACTTAACTTCCTTAAGGTCTCTGCTTAAAGGTCACCATATGAGTAATGCCTTCCATATCCACTTTATAGAAAATAACATATCCTAACCCTATGCTGACATTCTTGATCTTTAATAGCTTGGTGAATTTCCTTTGCATAATACATATTACCATCTGACATAGTATCTATAGCAGGCTGGCTAATTTCTCCCAAAGATACCATCTCCTAAACACTAGAATTTGTAAATGTGACTTTTTTTATTAATAGATTAAAACCCTAAAGACTCCCCCAAAAGACTTCTATATTTGATAAATGACTTCAGTAAAATTTCAGGATACAAAATCAACATACAAAAATCAGTAAAATTTCTATACACTATCAACAATCAAGCTGGGAACCAAATCAAGACCTCGATTCCATTTACAATAGCTATAAAAAAATAAAATACCTACAAGTACATTTAACCAAGGAGGTGAAAGATCTCTACAATGAGAACTATAAAACAATGGTTAAAGAAATCATAAATGACATAAACATATGGAAAAATGTCTCATGCTAATGGATTGGAAGAATCAATATTGTTAAAATGAACATACTTCCCAAAGCAATCTACAGATTCAACACAATCGCTTTCAAATTACCGATGTAATTTTTTACATAATTAGAAAAACCATCCTAAAATTCACACAGAATCAAAAAATTCAAATGGCCAAAGCAATCATAAGCAAAAAGAACAAAGCTGGAAGTATCAGATTACCTGACTTCAAATTCTATTACAAGGTTATAGTAACCAAAATAGCATGGTACTGATATAAAAATGACACATAAATCAATGGAACAGAATGGGGAACCTGGAAATAAAGTCACATACCTACCTATAACCAACTGATCTTTGACAAAGTCAACCAAGATATACACTGGGGAAAGGATACCCTTTTCAATAAATGGTGCTGGGAAAATTGCATAGCCATATTCAGAAGAATGAAACTGGACCCATAACTCTCAATATACCTAAAAATTAACTCAAGATGGATGAAAGACTTAAATATAAAACCTGAAACTATAAAAATTTTAGAAGAATATCTAGGAAAAACTCTTCTGGACATTGGCCTTGGTAAAGAATGTATAACTAAATCCTCAAAAGCAAATGCAACTAAAACAAAAATAGACAAATGGGTCTTAATTACACTCAAAAGCCTCTGGACAGAAAAATAAATAATCAACAAATAGACAAGTTACAGAATAGGAGACAATATTTGTAAACCATGCATCTGACAAAAGCACTAATATCCAGAATATATAAGGAATTCAACACAAGGAAAAACAAAAAACAATAACCCCATTAAAGAGTTTGCAAAGGACATAGGCAGACATTTTTCAAAAGAAGACATACAAGTGGCCAACAGATGTGAAAAAAATCTCAACATCATTAATAATCATGTAAATGCAAATTAAAACCACAATGAGATATCATCTCATACCAGTCAGAATGACCATAATTTCCTGAAATAAATAAAAAAAAGAATGGCCATTATTAAAAAGTCAAAAAACAAAAGATAGTGTCAGGATGTGGAAAAAAGGGAACACTTATACACTGTTGGTAAGACTATAAATTAGTACAACCTCTATGGAAAATAGTATGGAGATTTCTCAAAGAGCTAAAAAGAAGTACCATGCAATCCAGCAATCCCAATACTGGCTAACTACACAAAGGAAAATAAATCGTTATATTAAAAAGACACCTGCACTCATATGTTTATCATAGCACTATTCTCAATACACATGGATATACAGAATGTAATAATAGACATTGGAGAGTCCAAAAAGTAGAAGAGTCATAAATTGTGAAGGATGAAAAATTACCTATTAGATACAAAGTACACTATCTGGGTGGCAGGTACACTAAAAGCCTAGACTTCACTACTATGCAATATATCATGTAACAAAACTGCACTTGTACCCCCTAAATCTATGAAAAAAAATTTAAAAAAGAGATTTGTAGATGTAATTAAATTAAGGATTTGAGATAAGATTTTTCTGGATTATCAGAGTAGGCCCCAACTGCAATTACAATGTCCTTAAAGATAGAAGAAGAGGAAGATTAGGTATATATACTCTCAGAGGAGAAGGCAGAGATTGATGTGGCTACAAGCCAAGGGATGCTAGCAACCATCGAAGGCTGGAATAGGCAAAGAACCAAATCTCCCTTAGAGAATCCGGTGGGAGTGTGGCCTTGCTTACACTTTGATTTTGACTCAGTAATACTGATTCCTACTTCTTGCCTCCAGAACTGTGAAAAAATAAATTTCTGTTGTTTACAGCCATTCAGTGTGAGGTAATTTGTTACAGCAGCTACAGGAAATGAATACATTATCTATTTCTTTGTTATGTGTTCGTTTTTTCTGCTCCCATCCCATACGTAGTAGAATGTATGTTTTATGCAAACATGGGCCTTTTCCGATTTGTTCACTGCTCTATCTTCAATGCCCTAAAAGGTCCCTGTTACGGAACAGAATTCCAATAAATAGTTGTTAAAAAGTAAGTGAATGAATGTTTGTGTCAAAGATATTAAGTGCCATAGGAGCTGAAAAGAAGCTGACATCAATTGCCCCAGCATCCAGGGAGGGCTTGTTAGAAGAGTGAGTGAATGGGGCCCTCCAGGAAGCACAGGTCTCCAGGCTAAACCTTGTGTGTGTGCAAATGACTGCTTTGTTATCTTAAGTTATGCTCAGCTTTATTTCCGGAAATTGCTTTAACTCCTGAACAGAGGGTGATGGTCAATATGAATAATCTTCCTTGGATTTATTTTGGCACAGTCATTGACCGTGACCATGCCTACAAAAACCATAAATGGCAAAATATCCCGTGTTTCTGTGCAATCATCCTTTGTGAAGATGATAGTATAACAGGTGACAGCACATAAAACACATAGGCCTGGGAGACTTGCGTTTAAATCCCGGTTCTGTCACTTCTAATAATAGTGAACATTCATTCAACACTTAAGCATGTGTTGAGAATTGTGATGTGTGCCTTTGTGCTGACTCATGGTCAGTTGTGTAAACTTGGACAAATCATTTAACCTGTTATCTTCACGATGACTCTGAAAAATGTATATTTTCATTGACATGGTATGGCTCCTTTGCAGAAACTGCATAACAGAAAAACTAAAATGACTTGGTCAAGGTCACATAACTAAGAACTTTTGGAACCGGAATTCACAACTCAGGTCTGTTTGACTCCAAGTTCCATGTACCTTCAATATAATCCATGCATCTCTCTCAGCTAACTTTGGGCCAGTCACTGATCTCTGACTCTAGTTTTCTTCAACTATAAAATAGGTATAATTTCACAGGATTGTTAGGAGAATTAAGAAATCATTGGATATGATGCAAAATGTTCAACAAAGGAACAAATACATTTTGAACAGGACATGCAGTTGGCCTTCAGTTTTAACAATACAGCCAGCAAATGTGGACTTCTATGTCCTTAGTGTTGTCTTTTCTGAGGTTTCTGTCTCCAACGTCCTCCCTCTTCCCCTCCGCCCAGCCTTTCAGCCAGTCTGTTTCCTCATCCTGCTCTATAGAACAATTTATCAGATATTTGTACTTCAATGTTTGGTGATCATCTCTGCCCACACTGAGGGATTTGACTTTTAAGCCCATCTCTTACTAGTAAAAGACAACTCTTTCACAAAGAGGGATGGGAAAGGGTAGGTTCTGAGGTATCAGCAGGTGAACCAGTAGTTTAGGAAGCATCAGAGATTTGGGGGTGGTCTAAAAACACATTGCCTTTGTGTAATGCTCTCCTCAGTGGGCAAAGCAGCTTCCTACAATCCTAGCTATGATCTTTCCCTGGAATCCTATCAAGCCGAGTGTCAGCATCTTCTCTGGTCAGATGCGAAGTACTTCAGGCCAATTGTTTCTCTGCAGATAGGACCAGCCCACACTCTCGCCACTTTGCAAGCTGTGCAAACATGTGTGGGCTTCAGGCGGCTCAGTTATGAGACAGCCCTTCACTGCCCGCCCCCACCTCCTGTGCAGACACAAGGCCAAGTTCTGAACTGGTGAATCCCTATGACAAGGAGGCCTGTCAGGAAGATGTGGTGTCCCCCCAAGCTGATTTTCCTGCAGACATGACCCAGAAACACAGTTCTTTCTTTCCTCAGAGAAGGGGCACTATGCCAACTTCTCTAACAAAACCCTCAAGGGTGGGGCCTGCATTGCACATCTTTTGCTTTCAGCAGATGTTCCACAGGAGTGGCTGCCAGGGCATTTCTGTAGCAGTGAAGGTGTTAAAGCTTCAGGGCCTTCGGAATATGTCTGTGCTGACAGATTGGGGGAAACATGCTAAAGCGCTTATGGTGATGAGCATGTAAAAATAGGGCACAGATGTCTAATTTAAAAGACAAGAAAATTTCTTGGCATTTACATCTTATTAGTCATTACTATGTTGTTCTTGTATTTTATTCACACATTTAACTTTGGGTGTTCCTCTGATGTGCTTTGCCAACTGCAAGCTACCATCCCATAAACCAAAAAAAAAAAAAAAAATGTTCTATACATTCCAAAGGATCATTAAGAATAATGGAAATTTCCAGTGATCTTTGGTTGGAACCTCATTTAGGCGTCAATGTAACCGTGCTAAAACTAATATGTCCATACATTGGGCCATCTTGACCTGATTTGGTCACAAGGAAGAAACTTGGATGCCTGTAAAATGTGTCTGTGGAGAGAAAAAAAGCTAATTTTGAAAATTACCTCCAGAAGGTTTGAGACATAACCTTTCTTTGTTGTAATTGTTAGGCTTTATGTTAATATATATGAGGATTTTAATAGTTTTAGCCAATTTGCATCCATGTCATCTTGAGCAAAATCTGAGTACAATCAAAATTAGTGGTTCTACAGTTACATAAACACCTCTTCTTATATCCATTAGCTTTTTATAAGTCTTATGATTAGAAAAGAATGCTAAGATGCTAGCTCACAGACTAAATGGATGGGAAAGATTTTAACTCAATAGACAAGAATACTTTGGAATTTTCCATATTCTAGAGTAGCTGGCTCTGTTCACATACAAAAAGAAAACAAAAGCAGAAAGAAACTGAAATCAGATGAATGGTGTTCCCTTTCCAATATACCTTAGGGCTAGTTTTTCTATAGCACAAAAGGGAAGGATCCTGGTCCATGTTGATAAATATCTTAGAGCAAAAAAGAGAAAAATATTACATGTTATCAACATCATCAAAGCATGTGCTAATTAAATGCATAACACTGCCTGGTGCTGTGAGAGGGGCTGCCCCTATTCTCTTAGGCTCAGAATGCAAAGGCATTTGCACGTGCTCACACACACACACACACACACACACACACAGTGGAGCTGAACGCTGAATAGAGTTGTGAGTGACCAGTGGGAATACTATATCAAACTACCAAATTAATTGATAAGTTAGTGGCTAAGAGACTCTACAAATACTTATGCAGCTAAATCTCAGCTACACTACACATTGTGTGGCATTGGGTACATCAAGAACTGTCTTTAAGCCTAAGTTTCCTTACGAATAAAGTGAAGACCAACTCATTCAAATGCTTTAAAATACACAAAGTGCTTGTCAGGTTCCCAGAACATTCTAAACACTCAAGAAATGATAGCTATTATTATTTGTTGATCTTTTCTTGATGCGGTTCTACAGAGACAAGTTCAAGGATAATCAATAAATAAAGTAGAATCCTGTTTTTAGCACCTTTTCTAATCACAAACTTTTATATCTAATTGCACATACCTGTTCTATCTTTCCACAACATTTGACATTTTCAGAAGTTGCTCAATATGCCAGAGTCAGGACAAAGCAGAACTAACTATTGGTGTAGTTTTGATGGGCAGCTCTGAGAAAGGGCTGCTCTTAGGATTGTGTGTATTGCATGAGCCTCTTAGTCATCCTTGTGGGAGTGAACTTCCCATGCAGCAGCCCATGGAGTGCTCAGAGTCTCTCATCTCAAATATTCTACCTTTTTTTTGTCCTTAGGAGGATACACTGCAGAAGTTTTGTCTTCACATTGGAAAGTCCTTATACATAGAATTCTAATAAAATCCTTCTTCAGCTAATTCCATCCTCTGGGAGCTTTCTAGGCATATTCTCCTTCAAAACTCATAGAGGGTCCTTTTTCTCATTAATCGACACCATCAAAATATTTTTAATTAGTTAAGGTGATGTAAATGAAGAACACAGCATAGTTTCAGATTCATGGTAAGCACTCAATAAATGGTAGCTATAATTATTATTATTATTATTAGTCCATTTATAGAAAATCAATTTCTAGCACACTTTTAAAGCAATCACTAAAATTAAAATCATTAATGCAATCACTATTTGTAGTACCTAATTTTATGATAATTATCTTTATCTTAATAATCCAAATATTACTAATAACTCACAGTTATTTCAATTATCATTAATTACTTCTAACTTTATAGCAATCTATAAAGTTCTGCAGGGCCAGCCCTCAGCTAAACACTGAAGGAGACATATTTATGTTAGCTTCCTCTCCTCTATTCTTTCAGTACTCTTCTTTCCTTTCTGCTGAAAAGGATTTGGATAAATGAATCCTCAGTAAGGAGAACTGACTGATGCAGCCTAAGGTGTGGCCTGTCATCCTTTCTCAGTCTCTGTTCTGTGCCATACTCTCTGTGTCCTTGGCCGCCAACAAACCCCTGGTGGGTGACATGGGAACACTTGACCACCGAATCTGAATATTCCCAGAGTCATCGCCTCTGCTCTGGAAAAGTCCTCTGAAAGGCCAAAACTTTAAGTTCAAAAAAGTTGATTTCAGACGATGGACTCAATGCCAGGAATTCTAACCAAGGGCATTTGGAGAGGAGGTGTATTTTGAAGAGGGTGATCTAATGTTACAGAATTTTTTTCTTTTTTCTTTTTACTTAGAAACCCTGTAAGAGGCTACAATACTGAGTGATAGTGGTTCCCTTAAAAGGAGGGGTAACAAATCCCAAGTAGCCTGGCAAGTGGTTGCCTGCTTCCTTAAGAGGCACAGCCTATTAGTGGGGGTGGCCTGTGGTAGAGGGGGCTCATCATTGTCATCAGTGCTTACAAAAATCATGTTCTGGGAGTTAGAGAGGAAAACTGACCAAGGCGTGCTCAATGATAGGACTACAATTACAGAAACTTATCACAAGTGTTAATTATCCTTCAGGGGTCAGTATGATTTTTTCTGCAAAGGGCTTTAATAATATCCCTTCCCCCTCCCCCTTTCCCTACCCCTTCCTCTTCTTCTTCCCTTCCTCTTCCTCCTTCTCCTCCTCCTTGTCCTCCTCCTCCTTCAACAACCCATTAAAGAAGTAAAACACATTCTTAGCTCAAGAGCCACAGTTTGCAACTTTGCAAAGTAACCAGGAGAGTCATGAGGAGGAAGAACAAGGTGGGCTGTGGGATGGTTTGAAAAGGTTTATGGAAAAAAGAAGGCAGAGATGTGGGCCCATTTATCCACCTCCCCATCTCCAAACCCTACAGATGTGGCCATTATTTAGTTAGTGGCATTTGAAATATCAGCAGTGTAGACAAATCCCAAAAGTTAAAAGAAAAAGCAATATGAAATTCTATCCCCAGAGGCCTAACAAAGCTAGCTACCCTACAGAACAGGGAAGGGCCACCTTTCTCTATGACTGAACCAACTCTTTTTCAACATCCAGCTGAAAGGATTATGCAGGGAAAATGACCTCTGTAAGAATGGTTAGCAGACAACAGTTAGCAATATGGAAACTAACAACCTGGAGGGGCTGTCAGAAAGGCAATGTGCCACTGGAGTTATGAACTCATTAATTAAATATCAGTGTATCAAATCGGCTATGAGCTATTAATTCGAAAGCTATTACTGGCTTTGAAGTTGAAATTATAAGCAAAGTAATTAAAAAGTAACTTCTCAACGAGAGTGCAAAGGGAGCATCATATCTGTTTACATACGTCAGCTCTTTAATTGGGGATTGAATTGCTCCCTTAAAAGTAATGATTATATAAGTGATCAAACTACTTATTTTATTGCAACACCTGGATGCTATAGTGAGAAGGAAAATCTGCAGTCTTTCCTTTGCTTCAGTCATGCCATACAATGGCTGATACTCTCTCTTTTCCACGCAAGTAAATAGGAATTAGTTGTGATAAATGCAAATCAGGGAGAGAGTTGAAATATTGAAGATCTTGATTTTTGCTTTGGCTTATTTTCTTTTATTCACCATACCTACAAGAGAGTCAACTGTGACCAGATGATCGTAGGTAGTTTCGCAGTTCAGATGTAGATTTTTTTTAAAAGTACGTCCTAACTCTTTAGTCTACAACATTGTTTTTTCTCAACATATATAATATTTTTATTCCTATCCTAATAGTCAATTTGAGCACTCATCTCCTAAGAAGTGTAATAGAATTCTCATTCTTGTCAATTTGCACCCTTTCCATTGTCTGTGTCTTATATTCTTTATTTTACTTGCATAGTCCTTTTCTTCTCCCCTTATACCTTTCTCTCTATCAGTTTTCATTTGTTCTCATCTCTTGGTTTTAAACACATGCGTACCAGCAAAGCAGCTACTGGAATCCTACGGATGTCAGGCACTTCTCTGAATTTCATCTTTGGTAGAGAAACCCTAGTTAGGAACAAATAAACAAACAACTTCTCTGAACAGAAATTGTTTCTCTGGGCAGAGTTGCCATTCTGGTGGTTTATACCAAGACGTCCTTTCACTCCTATCACGTATGCACCAACACTGCTGGTAGGGGTTTGATTAATGGACTTTAGTCTGAAGGTAAATGAATGCTTTTAGTGGATTGGAAGCAGAGATGCCTGTAGTTTATAGCAAGTGACGAACCACTCTGAAAGAGCAGCTGGAGACTTTACATCTATTTAGTTGTAGACGTAGTTACAGGAACTTCTATTACTTTTTTCTCGGTGAATTCTAAAAGGTTCCTTTATTGCTGCAAAGTGCAACCTTTCTTTTCTGCAACAAACCAAAAATAATGATGGGGCAGTCCAAAGTTGGCATTGGAAGTCACCTCAACCTGGAAAGTTCATTGATTCCATAGCTATTTGTTGAGCCTCTCCTTTCTGTCAGGCACTGTTCCAGGAACTTGAGATGCAACACTGAACAATGTGGACAAATGACCCTACCCTGCCTTCCTGGAGCTTGCACTCTAGCTAGCATGAATAACATTTTAATCAAGTACCAATAGTACCATGTAACAACGGCATTCTTCGCACACAGTGGGCTAGAAAAACTTTCTGTCCATCACTTAGAATACCTTAAGTTACTGTTAGTTAGCCTCAGGCATTGTTATGAACTGAATGTCTGTATTCCACCCAGGTTCCTATGGGGAAGCCTAATCTCCAATGTGATGGTGTCAGCAGGTGGCACCTCCGAAAGGAAATGATTAGGGCATGAGGATGGAGTCCTCACGAATGGGATTAATGACCTTACAAGAACAATTCCTCTCTCTGCTCTCCACCATGCAAGGACACAGCAAGAAAACGGGCATCTTCGAACCTGGAACCTGGTCCCCACTGGGACCCAACCGCGCTTGCACACTAAACTTTGACTTCCCAGCCTCCGGAACTGGGAGAAATAAAGTTGTATTGTTTAAGCCACTCAGTCTATGGTATTTTCTTCTAGAAGCCCAAACTATGAGAGCCATCGAAGGAATATGATGGAATGAGGAGGATTGCAGGGCTAATGTCAGCCATGGAGCAGTTCTGGGAAGCATCATACGGCAGTGCCCACTTTGGTATCAAACACGGGGGCTCCAATCCAAACCTTCTCACTTAAAAGAAACACGTTGCTAAAAGTCTAACCCTTTCTGAGATTCACTTTTATCATTTGCTTAATGGAGACCCTACTCAAAAGGCTTTGTAAGGCTATAATAAGATAATATATGTAAAACACTTTAACACAGTGTTTTCTCCTCAGCAGGCAAGTGTGAGCCTCCCCATGAGGCTTTCATTTGTTTTGACAGCCGAAAGCCTGCTGAAGAAATGCTGGCAGACTCCCTTTCATCCAGGTGCAACCAGGACCGGGAGTGAGGATGTTGAGAGGGAGAGCGTCTGTCTGATGTCTTCCCCTGAGCTCAGGAAGACACACAGGTAGTTAGTGTCTCCTGGGCCAGCCACAGAAATTTCATAAGTTTTATGAGAGTGTTGGATTCTGAAATAATATCTCACATTTTTCTCCACAGCTCTTCTGGAAATAATTTATACTGTTTACCAAAAACAGAGCCAAGACCATCAGATTAGCGAAATCCAGGATTCATATTTATCCTGTTGTTAATGAATGATGGAACAGAAGATACGGCTGCAATTATCCCATCATAACAGATTTGCCTCATTTCTGCCACGTGCTAGATTTTTGATCATTGAAACAAAAGGAGAGAATAAGTAGCTGCATTCTTCATAAGTTTTCCTCGTGCATCAATATTCTCTCCCAACTATATTCCAGATTCTTTTAATTAGGGGCAAACAAATCACAATCACAAAGGCATTAATGCTCATAAAGCTTAAAATCTCTTAAATCTCAAAAGAAATCCTTTGTGTAATTAAAAAATGAAAATCTATCATTTAAAAAACATTTTGACATGGCATATTTGTATTTTGCATTACAATAGTTAGGACTGTGATATTTATTTGTGGTTTACTAGCTGAAAAGACCAAAGGGAAGGCATATCTCTTCTTTCACTCCAAATCCATTATTTTGCAGCTAGAAATGATTACAACAGAAAGTGTATGAGGGGACAAGAGTGTGTATGTGGGTTTCGGGGAGGGAGGTGGAAAAAAATCATGAAAGATAAGAATGTTCATATCATATCATCATCCACAAAACAAATATGTTCTAACTCTGCTAGTTTATCTCTTCCCCTGAAAAATTTTATTGTTCAAAGAATCTACAAGTGTAAGACGTAATTCAACCATGGCAGCGAGTAGAGGTCATCTCCTCTACGTCTAACATAATTAATGAAGGCAAATGGGCAGTCCAGAAGGGATTTAAGAAAATTAATTTAATAAGTCTTTGTGAGGATATTTTACATGGTTGGCTCTGTGCTAAGTGCTGTAGGAAATGCAGGAGCTCGATAATACAAGGTCATTTGCTCAAATAAGACACATATCCAGGGCAAACACAACGAGAGATGACAGGCTTATTAAAAATACTAACAAACTTTAAAAATCTTTATGAAAACATTCTCTAATTAAGCTAAGATAGAATACTTAAAATCTATGGGTTCCATCACCTTTCTTTTTTTGACCCAAGTTCTATGTCACATTTACATTCTGATAAACTTAACATTGTTATATGATGCGTACCATTGCTTCAGTATATCATGATATTTTTTGTATTTTACATCTAATATACAACTTCAGGTAGTCTGATTATGTGATAGTATGAAGATTAAAGATAATGACTAGATGAATATCACCAGAAATATCCTCCAAATATAAATGTGTTTTCAAAACATACACTTTGGTTAGAATAATCCAATCAGGTATAAATTTATCTGATGCTATAAAAACAAATTGCACTTCTACTAGCTACAGTTGGGGCCTGGCCTTCTGCTGGGCCCTGTGCTTAACCCCTATACCCATTGGGAAAACAGAATTCACTCTATATTCCAAGTAAGAAAGATTTTTATGCTCATTTTTGTTACTTTCTAAACACATGCAGAAGCAGACACAATTGTACAATGAACCTCCGTATATCCAGCCTCAATAATGACCAACTCACAGTCAATCTTGTTCCCTACTCTTCTGCCCACCTCCCACATGTATATCAGCAGGAACAAGTAGAAATGATTTTAATTCAGTGTGCTAGAAGTTAAAAAATATGTTGAAAGAGATGAGTGAGTGAAGATCAAAGAAGCTAATGTAAGATTTCACAAAATCTGGAAGCCCAAGCAGTCACAGGTCCGTTGCTGGAAGATGCTGTCAGTTGCCTACAGTAGGAAGCATGGAATTGGAAGCAGCTTGTCCAGGGAGGCTGTGGCTGTTGATGTCAATTGGCTGTAGGACTGAAGTGGGGGGGTTGAGGGAGCTGAGCAGGAAGGGACCCTATATGTCGCAGCTGTCATTTGTTTATAGCTCTGCCTGCAGCTGCCTTTACTTCTGCATTGAAATCTCAAACCAGTGCTTCTCATTAGCAGAATCTCATTTAAAAGCATAATGGAAAACGATTTGGAGAGATGGAGCCCCAGCTTCTCCACCATAATGCAAAGGACAATATAGATAAGGGTGGATACAAGTTTAAGCTGATGGCAATGTGGCACAACACCGTATGTACATTACCCTGTTTAAAACCTTCAACAACCTTAATAAACAGGCATTATTAATCTTGTTTTTACAGATGAGTAAACTGGTACATAGAAGGTTAAGAAACTCATCCAAGGCCATATAGCTGTCAGAGCCATGATGTAATCCCATGTTATATATAAATCCAAAGTCCTTGCTCCTATCCACTACATGCATTATTTCCCAACATTATGTCTACAAGCATATCTCCAAATACCCATTCTATTGTTTATTTTATTCCACCTAATACATTTAATTGATCTGCCAGGTTAGTTAAGTTATTAAGATAGGAAATTAGGAGAGACCAATATGACCTATTCTTATTACCCATGTGCTACTTCCCTTTCCAATCACTCATATATTTTATTTTTAATGTCAGATTCTAGGTTCTGGCTCAATACCCATGCTGTGGTCATCTTTCAAAATTTAATTTCTTTTTTTTTTTCCCTAAAGTGTGAACTGAGACTTCCAGTGAAACATGAAAATTTGAACTCTTCTGATTGCTTTTAGTGAATCCCAAATCCTCAGTGACAAAGCAAAAGGAAAATCAGGGAAAAACAACAACGTAAATTATAAGAGATTCGGTGAACAAGTAGTAACTCACTTAACAGACCTAGAGAATGAATATATAAGCTAGCAATAAGAATAACAAGAGTAAAGTGGGATATATGCCAGAGAAATCCAGGAAAAAAAACACGTATTAGCGATTCAATAATCTCTAAAAGTGAGTTCCAAGTGGGGCTAAGAAAAATTGACTGCAAGTCTATATGAGAAGTTAGATTCTATAAGAAATGTTCCCACCTCATTAGCCAAGGAAAACCGGCAGCTGCCCTTGCCCTTTCCTGGCATGTGACTATGGGTTTGGAACATTAGACCAGCTGAGGGCAGAAGTACTATGATGGAAAGGAGGAATAACACAAAGTGTGCATACTGAGCCTGAAGCCTCAAGTTTCATAACCACCTTGCTTCCCCTTAACCCCTGGCAGCCAGCTTTATATTCTCGGGCAGACATGATATCTTGATTCTGGCAAAATTACATAACTAACATAACTAAATAAATAGAGATACAGATAGCAATGGCTATGGGTCCTCCAGTGAACAGCCCAACCATATCACTCTGCCGTGACCCCGCTAATATGGAAAAACAAAACAAAACACTCATGAGCACTGAGCTTTCTAGAGTGTCACTGCTAAATATGAAAGGAGAAACAAGAATCAACAGAAGGAGGAAAAGAAATGAACAGCTAAAAGGATATATGAGGATATATGAGGAAAGACAATATAGAGAGATAAAAATCTAAAACAAAACAAAGCCACAGCAATAAAATAAATATTCAGTGCATGAACAAGAACAGAATGTCATGAAATGAAATGTCTGGAGAACCACACACACACACACACAAAAATCAACTCTTGAAGATTAAATTTACTGGAAATGATGCACATTAAATTTAGGAAATCTCCCAGAAAGAAAGCAGAAAAAGACAAAGGTGGAAATAGAAAAGACAAAACAAAACAAAGTAAAAGATAATCAAAGGGCTAGTTTACCTTGTTCAACAACCAAATAATATAAATTCTGCAAAAAATGAGCCAAGATATTAAAGGTGAGAAAGAGAATAGCAGCCCCTCACGGCAAAGAGCTGCCTGGCGTTGCTAGAAACTGACTAACCACCCGGGGGTGGCCAGGTCTTGTTTTCCTATTCAACATACATGATTTCACAGGAAATTAACATCAGACAAGGCTACTCTATGACCACAATGGAGCAAGAAAAAATAAGACTACCCTATAATCATGATGAGCACAGACAGAAATAAGAGCATCGTCTAAACCGTAAAAATACCCAAGTAGCCCTGTTCCTAATACGAAAAAATGCTTCTTTACTATGAATAATTACAATTTCAGCAAGCCTTCATTTCTCCCACCTTCAAAGGAATGATTAACATACCCCATATAATCGTCCCTACTTCCTGACAGCATCCAACTGAGAACTCAGCTCTGTTCCTTAGCCCTTCCCAAACCCACTCACCACAAAACTAAACGTTATAATTAGTCCTTTAGCAAACCCTACTTCTGAAATGCCCAGTGGTCTTTCAAGGATGTTTAAAAAAAGTTATCAAATATCAGGAAAATACTGCAAAACAAAACAAATAAAATATGATGAGTAATCTAAGACATGGATATATGAAAAATGAAATTCAACCCAAAAAGGCTCATGAAATCCCAAGATAATAGTAAAGATCTCAGGATAAGAACTGGGCAGAAAATCTAGAAAACAAATAACCAGACTGAAACAGGAAAATGGGAAAATTTTTTAAGATACATTAATTAATTAAATTTAACAAATTTAAATCAACAAATTCCCTGATATGTTTAAACATGTCAAGAGGAAATGTATATTGTTGCCTGAAAGTTTGGGGATGAATTAATAAGTATAATGAAAAGGGAAAATAAAAAAATAAGGTAATTATTAATTCTAGGAAAACAATGAAAATAAAGAAATGTATAATCATCTTATAATCATCATTCAGCAACATGTATTTCATAGACAAATAATAAAAATTCTGAAATTAATTTAACCTGTGATATAATCATATTTTAGGATGGAAAGATGAGGAGCTTGTGTGTAGAGTGATATAATTATTTATTTTAAATAGTAGAAATTCAAAGAAAATTTTTAAATACAAATAGTAATAATATAAGCATGTCACTTAGAATTATGAAGTTGACCAATTGGTAGAACAGCAGCTTTAGAAAATAATGTGTATGGATAACTTTTATAAAAATAAAACTTAAACTAAAAACAGAACAACAACAAAAGAGCCAATGGAACATTATTGTGATGGAAGCTCTGGGAGCAAAAGTAAAATATTGTGGCAGGTGAGACAAGAGACAGAGCCAAGGCCTAGCCCCTGCCAGGCCTCATAGGTTCTGTTAGGAAGTTTGGAAGCCAGGCTAATTGCAGTGAGAAGTCACTGCAGGTTTTAAGCTGAAAAGTGATAACCTTCAAATTTTATTTTACATAGATGCTTTGTCTGCCATATGAAGATCATTTCTGGGAGGTCCAAGACAATGAGGAGACAGAATTTATGAGGCTCTTGCTCTAGTTGAGGTTATGGGTGACGATTTGGGAACAGGCTGGTCAGTGATATGGGAAGAGTTAGCCATACTTAAGACATCTTTTGAAAGAAAAATCAGCAATAGGTAGTGATAACTACCATTAGTGGTCAAGCATAACTGAGATGTTTCTAGTTTGCATCACTGAGTAGAACACAGAAAAGAGATGAGTTTCAGCCATAAAAAAAGATCATGTGAAGTTCAGTCTGGGACCTACAGAATTTGAGTGGAATTTTAGTGGCGTTGCCAAGTTAGCAAATCTGAGGAGAAATCTGAGCTGCAAACCTGAACATAAGAAGCAGATCTAGATTGATATTATGATATATACAAGTTGACACAAGAGGCTTGATAAGAAAAAATGGTTATAAAAGAAAATACAAAATGGGAAGAGAGAGGGGTCTAGGACAGAGCAATGCTTGAGAAATGCAAACAGTTTCAGGTTTGCTAGAGAGGGAAGCACTGGCATAGAAGACCGTGGAAAAAGCAGAAAACTATTAAAAATGTATTTTTTAATGCTGCAAGGGGAAGTAAGGTGAGAACTGGAAAACATCCTTAGGATTAATGTTTGAAAATGATGCTGTGCAAATACAGTGATAGGAGTAGAAGCCAGATCAGAGTGTATTAAAAAGGAAGTCAAACATCAGGAAATACAGACAATTCTTCCATAAGTTAGGCTATGAAGGAGGTGAAAGAGAATTCACACATCATTCCCAGGTAGCATGACTTCTTTTTCTAGGTCATCTTTCTTTCCTAGACAAAGTAACTAGGTTATTTTGTTTAGGATAAGTGGGGCTTCACATTTTTCATTTCACATTTTGTTTAGGATAAGTGGGTCTTCTCATCCTTCTTATGAGTCCCCACCATATCATATTTGTCTTTGTTGTGTGTTGTTCTCACCTTTTTCCTCCTGCCCCTTTTGAAAGATGCCATGAGCCTCTCAGTATTCCCTGGGGAATCTCCATCAGTGTTACTCATCAGAATAATTTACCACTGTGAACCTAAACTTCGTTTGTGATATCTCTGCTGCAAGATGGAGTTACCTCCTCATTGTTTTATTTTTTGTAATAAAACACCATGGCACCAAGGGAATAATTTTTTTTTCCTAGTAGGGCAGTCAATGTGTTAAAAACTCAAATTATGAAATCCTGTTTACTTTTTCTCTGGGTTTTCAACATCTAGGTCCCTCAAGTCCAGTTCCTCTTTCCTCAGCTATCATAGATTTTGGACAGTGTGGTCTCTTTCTCCAATAAGGCAACCATTTCTTTTTGTCAGAGGCAGAACTTTGTTTAAAGTTCTCCTTTGGAGAGATTAACTTTTCAGTAAAGCAAATTTATAGTTCATTAGATTCTCTGCATTTAGTTGAATGAAACTTCTACCAGATATCTAGTAACTTGAAACCTATAACATTATATTCTTCTCTGTACCATACTGGAGACCCAAAATTGAAATAATTTTCTCCACTGAGGCTGAGTGGCTTGTCATATACCCATATGTTCATCCACTCATCAAATATTTATTTAGTGCCTACTGTGTGCCAAAATGATATGATTTGTTTTCCTTCCTCCTATCATCTGTTTTTATGATATATTTCAAATAAATTTTCTACATATGAAGGCTAGAGTATTTGAAAGGATAAATAAATCAATAATGCTCTGCCGTAGCTCAATTCAAACCTAAAAGGAATTTTAAAATGTTGAGCCTGTGGCCAACCCAATTTTAATCCTGTGGAGTTTCAGAAGAAAAATATTTTAAAATAGTTACCATACAATGATGTTTACTATGTTCCAAGCAGGGTTGTAACCATTTGTCCATATGTACATATGTAATCCCCTAAATACCTTATGATATATTTTTGTTTTTTAACACATGACAAAATAAGATATGTTTAAAAATTAAATAAATTTGCTAATATCACATAATAATTGGTGAACTTTAGTTTACAGTCCAGATCTGTCAGGCCCCAAGCTGCCCTTGAGAAATTTATAGTGTAGTTTTAAGGAATAGAGACCCCTACAGAGCAGTCAATGAGAAAATACTGAAAAGAATAAAACAACAAAGATGATGACAATAACAAAACCAACAAAACCAGTTACCGTAGAAAGACACTAGTTCCGCCACCCATTCAGTTTCATCTGAGGTTAACATATTGGAGGTTCACACTCTGCTCCTGAACCTCAGTGGATAATATCTTTCACTACTGATTTACATCACTCAGAATATATGATAAAATCTAATGTCACTTAGTTCTCATGAATTTTAACATACAGTATGAACCTCCTTGATCAGGAAAGAACTCTAATAGCTCACAGAAGTTGGATTTCTTCCACTGCCATTTTTAACTCAAACTTGCAATTATCAGTTGAATTTCACTGGCTCTTGTAGATGATTTTGTGTTTTGGTAAGAATTATCTGACACAGAAAACAGATAACAATAGTTACTCGACAGGTAAATGGTGAGATGTGAAGCTTTGTAAGAACAGACTAAACCAGGGCATAACTGTGGTCCTCGAGTTTTTTTGGCCTTCCACTGTCCAAGAGGGTCAGAAGTTTGAAGCATTTGAGTTAAATGGCCAAGAGATTGACATTCTATCAAATAAGCAAACCAGAGGGTTTTCTAAAAAACACTATATTTGGGTGAAACCCTGATGAAAAAGGTAGAACATCTGCTGTTATGGAAGTACAGAGTGAGACCACTAAAACCCCTAACTCCTGTGAATTAGTGGTTATTATACGTGAAGGAAAACACAAACTTTGTTAATACTTTTCCCATCCACTGTGAAATATCGAAACTCAACTGTGATGTAGCATTTAACTGCACGTCGAATCAAGAGTCCAGTAATAGAAATTGCCTTTTTGCAGTAGAAAACAGGGTTAGAAACGAAACAAAATAACACATAAAACAGATCTCCATGGAGAAAATTGAAGGCTGCTTCTAGCATGTAAAGATCAAGGATGCAATTCCTGTTCTGTGAAAAGCTTTTTCCTGGGGTTTTAAATTTTCCTCTTGATTATGTGTGGAATCAAGGGGTGTCTGTGTGATTGTGCCCATGCATGACTCCGAGAAACAGAATGGGGCAGACACAGACAGATGGTGACAGGCTCATTTTTAAGCCCAACCAGCAGGGATAGAAGTCAAGAATGGAAGGCAGATCATAAAGTTGGCACTAAATTTTCATTTCCAAATTCTATATCCTCAATTGGTTAAAACTAAGTTCATTTCACTAGTAAATGATAAATTCAGAACAAAATAGTCTTGTTTTCTTAACCAGCTTATTCACCAATTTTTAAAATGTCATCCATATTCAGTGTTAACAAGCGTACAAAAAAATGGATGTTCTCTTGTACTACTACTGGATATATAAATTCAAACAGCCTGCCTAGAAAACAACTTTGTACACAAATAATTATTTGTAATGGAGAAGAATGAGAAACAATCTACTTTCTAAAAAGCAGAAAACTTCCCTATCCATTAGAGTACATCAATACAAATTAGGTTTTCTACTAATTTTAAGGACAGAGGAGCCTGCTCATGATGCCATGTTTTATGAACCAAATGAGATACAAATCAAATATCCAGTATAATCCTCATAGAAGACTATATAGTGAGTTTTTTTTCAAAAGACCTGACACATTCGAAATGTTATCAATTACAATCTTTCAATATAGGATAATGAGAGATTTTATATTACTATTATAGCAAACATTTTAAAATTTTGCTTTATAATATATATCATTTCAATGAAAATGTGATTTAAAAAATATACTCTCTTCCTTTTGTACATGCCAATGCATTTTTCAAAGTATATCCCTACATAATCTTAGAGAAAGAATCCTCCTGAGCTAGGAGAAACACATCTATATTGCTTTTGTTGAATCTGGGCTCATAATCCTTTTCTTCTACTGTGTGATATAACCAGAGCTAGACGTCAGACTCAGGATCACAGCCTGTAAAAAATAAATACAAACACTATAGCTCCATCTCTCAATTACTTCAACTCTCCACAAGACAACGTCCACAGAGAACAATTACCAAAAAGTCGAGGGGTATCCTCCTCGAGTATGCTCTCTAAAGACAAGTGTCTACCAGTGTGGATTTTTAAAGGGAAATCAGAAAAGAAACAAAATATTCAAATTGCATAAGGGTGAATCCTTTATTACTTTGTACAAGGTCTCTGCTTCTTGTGCTCTTTGTCTTTCTCAACTCATTGAAAGCCACCATAGGAAAGGTTTCCTGAAGGCTTCTCACTCCCTTCCCTCTTCAGTAAATCTATTCTCCCCCAACGCCCAAATCAACTGACCTTTACTAGTACTTCTGCCTGCATTTTCTAGTGATTCTGCATCAATTTTGTTAATTTATGAATATATATTAATAATATATACTATAAGTTTACCGTGCTGGACTCTTCTAAGTTCTCTCTCTCTCTCTCTTCTCTTTTAATTAGCAAATCACCTTATAAGGTAGGTACTATGATTAGCTCTATTGTGCCTAGGAGAAATGAGAAGCTTAAGGAGATTAATTCACCTGGGGCCACAGAGCTAATTCATAATGGAGTTAGGATTCAAATTCAGACAGGTTAGCTCCTAAGACTGCCCTCTACCCCTACACTGTATAGCATCTGTATCTGTTATCTTTGTACAGATGTCATTGTCCTACTCAAACACATGACAATTTGTCAGACCACAGAAAAATATCTGATCCACTACTCTATGTGCAATATGCCTTCTCAAGTTAGTAAAAACAATTTAAAGTCAGTAAGGATCCTCAAAGTACTTGAAGATTCGCATGTAGTTTCAACTATAGTAATGTAAAAAATTATTATAGTCCCTATAATAATGTGAAAAAATTATTATAGTCCCTACCCCCCTGTAGTTCTACTGAACCAAAAATCATCTCTGGATATAAAATATGCATATGTATGTATCAGACAGAAGTTTGCCATCCATCAATCCAAGGAGTTGAGGCTTTCCCTCTGGACCCTTTGGGTGGTCATCAGCAGAAGGGACAAGGCTGTTTGCACTCAAGGGACAAACAGGATTCTTGGTTTAAGATTTCATTCAGCAAGTGTTTAACATCAGACTCTCTTCCCCTAATACTCTCTTTCCAAATACTGATATGTATTATTTTGGGTAATTTAGGCACACAGTATGTGTTCTTTTGGATGGATATGTGAATGGGTAGATGCAACTCTTCATATTTATATTTGGGGTAAAATAAATATAGTATCAAGATCTGGAAAAGATTAATTATGCCTATTCTTTTTTGTCAGATAAAGAGAATAAATATTAATATAATTTTTATGTTATTGATATTTCCCTTTTCATTGCTTCCTACATCAATCGATGGAAATTTTTCTGCACACTTATGGTATCACAGTGTCAATTATGTGGAACGGTTGATTTAGGGGCCTTTAGCATTGCAATGCTATTGAAGTGAACTCCACTGAATCAGTAATTTCTTCTACTAGTTTCTAGGGAAGTTGAGACTATTCTGTCAAACCTGATTGGAATAATTGATATGTGGTTTTGTCAATATTTGAGACACCAAATGATAGTCATAGACCATGGGAAGAGTTTATTTCTTACCTTTGCCATATGTTTGTGCCATTTGAATCTTGGTCTATCACATAAACTACTTTGACCTCTGTTTTCTCATCCTTAATAGGGTTGGTTTAGATTAAAATTTTCTAACAGGGCTCTTCCATGTTTTAGGACAGTCGAGTTCATTTTAGCCACTGTTTTTATAGCCTATTTCAAAGTTTACTCTATTCTAGAAATGCTTTATTTGTCAGTAGTTAGATCAACCAACTAGAGAAAAACATTTAGAAATATTACCAATGTGAGCACTTTACCTCATTTATGACCATTCTTGTGTGGATATTTTTTGATCAGCTAAATAAAAATGATTCAGCCTGTGTACAGCTACCTTCTTTAGCCAAGACAATGAGAAATGGATTTATCACTTTTCCTAGAAAATAAAGCTTTTGAGTGGAGAAAAAAAAATTATGACATGCCCATATAGAAACTGTTCATGGGGCAAAATTTTCAAATAAAACTCTTATTATATTGATAGACATTGAAATTGCTACTCGTGGAGCAGGGACATAAATATCCATTCTGCCCAAAACAAATTTAGCAAAATCAAAATATATAACACTAAGAACATTTCAGCTTTTCGTTAACACATGGAGCCAGCCTTACATGCCAACCCGATTCTATCGCCTCTCCTCATTAAGCTTGAAAGCATATTTTGTGTTGCTTTTAGCAGCTCCTAAAATTTCTTTGTCTCTTCACACAGCACCATAAAAGTTCCCACCTGACAGATCATAAATAGTTCTCACAAAGCAATCTGTCCCCTGGCACACTCTAGCTACATCCTATTCTCCAGATACATAACTAACAGCATTTACGCACTTTTGCACAAAACTTAGTTTCAAGATCTGGAAAATGCTTGACCCTATCCTATCAATTCATAGCAGGGAATGGCCCACTTTTGACAGAACATTTATTCACACTGAGAGTGAAAGGAGAGAAGGTTTCCTCTGTGATGAAACACATTTGGAGTGAAACAGAGTGAGCTATGTGAAGTCAAGGATATCTGGTCACACAAATATGACCTGGATATGTAGGACTGTCTTACACACTATAGGATCCATGATGGTGGTTTTTTTCACCCCTGTCTCTAGAGGACATTTAAGGGTACGTAATTTGTATGTCATTCTGTTATTTGTTCCTTTGCTTCCCCAAGCATTTTTTTGAGAACCCACTAGATTCTAGACACTTTGCCAAGTGTCAGTCTCAAATGTAGGATGTAGGCCTACCCACAGTTGCACATAGATTTGCAGGTGACACATGCAGCTAGGCAGGCCTATTCAGCGAATTGTCATGGAGATGTTATTAATCAAGAAGAATCTTATTCTTCGTAAGAGAAAGAGAGGTCAGAAAAAGCTTTTATAGGGGAAGTAAAGTGTAAGGAAAATTTTGAGATCCGAATGGGAGTTTCTTAGCTGGTCACTAGGTAGCCGGTAATATATAAAAAGTACACAGATGTGACAGTGTAGCATGTTTGTTGTATAATAGAATGGCGAGTAGTACAGAATGAGTGAATCTATGTGCTACGTGGTGGAGAGGAGGTGAGCCTGCAGAGGTACATAAAGTCATATCCCAAGGGGCCCTGGATGTTAGTACAGTAGTTCTGCCTTAACCACAGTTTTACTTTCTGTGGTTTCAGTTCCCCATGGGCAACTGTGGTTCGCAAACATTAAATAGAAAATCCCAGAAATAAACAATTCATAAGTTTTAAACTGCATGTTGTTCTGAGTAGCATGATGAAAGCTTGAGCCATCCTGCTCTGTCCTGTACAGGACCAGCATCATTCCTTTGACCAGCATCTCCATGCTGTGTATACCACCTGTCTTTAGTAACTTAGGAGCCTGCTGGGTTATCAGATCCACTGTCATGGTACCACAGGGCTTGTGTTCAAGTAACCCTTATTTTACTTAATAATGGCCCCAAAGAGCAAGAGTAATGATGTTGGAATATTGCTATAATTTTTTATTGTATTTTTCATTATTGTTAATCTCTTACTATGCCTAATTTAGAAATTAAGCTTTATCATAGGCACATATGTATAGGAAACAATATTACATATATATGTGTGTGTGTGTATATATATATATATATATATATATAATAACTGATTACACACACACACACACACAAAGGGTTTGGTACTATATGTGGTTTCGGGCGTCCACAGGTGGTCTTGTACCATATCTTCCAAGGATAAAGAGTATAAAGAGTTTGAGCATTTTTCTTGTTAATGAAGAGCCAACGAGGGTGTGGCATAGGAAGTTAAATGGACAGATGTTCAGATACTCTTATTCAATTATTAATAATAAAAATAACTACAGAAATAATAGCAAATATGACAATTTGCAAAAAAGGTCACAAATTCTCTCCAACCTCATACATGATCCTTTGCAAAGTACCTCTGAAGCTCCTCCCATCCAGAAGTGGAATGCGTTTTCCCCATTCATTGAATCTTTGTTTGCTTTGTGACGTCCTTCAGTCACTGGGATAGCAGCAAGCACATGCCATCAGATATTTGAAAACAGCTTTCATAGAGATATTTGATCACTCTTGCTGCTCAGGAAGACTTTAAATTGTACAGAAGGTCATCTAGGCTAGCCTCCTGGACCATGAGAGACATCTTTCCCGGCCACCCTGCTGCCTTGGGTAGCAGCCTGCTAACAGCAGACAAGTGATGAGGCCACCCTAGATCATCCAGCCACCAGCCAATTCATGATGTGACCTGAGAACTGACTATAGAAGTATGACAGAGCCCAGGAGAGCTATTCCAGACCAGAAAACCTATCCAATCGTCGCAAATAATTGTGAGTTAAAAAAATGGTCATTTTAATCCATTGAGTTTTAGAATAGCTTTTTTTTTTAACATAACAAAGCTTGATACAACAAATAGCATTATTAAATACAAAGGAATTACAGTGACTATATCAAAGTTTTTAAGTGTGTTATTTCATTAAACTATTTGTAAAACCTTATGAGTTACAATTTACCTCCTCATTTTATGGATGAGAAAACTGACTTGTAGCAATTCTTCTTGACTATTGAATAAAATAAGCTACCGAGAAAGTAGAATAAGAAAAACAAAACTAACAAACAAAACAAAGACTGAAAAGAGAGTACTTCTCTGATTAGAGCTGACAATGCTTAGTCCTACTGAAATTCTATTTACCTTCAGAGAGTTGAGTAAACTAGACAACCTTTCTGATACGCATCAACTTTAAAAACCCCTGTGTACCTGGTTTGAAAGCTTAATTTCTGACTAGGTCCAGACAGGACTATAAATGAATGGAAGAGAAGTATGTTGGATAAAAGAAGAAAACAATCTATAACACATGTTCCACTCAAAGTGGGCAACCTACATTTAATTGTTGTCACGTAAAATGTGGGCCAAATATTTCCTCAACTTCTAAGTTTTTATAAAAGCAGAAATTCTGGGTTTAATGCAAAATATTCTACTACATTTGACCCTGAGCAACATGAGTTTGAACTCTGTGGGTCTACTTATAAGTGGATTTTCCTTCACCTCTGCCACCCCTGACACAGCAAGGCCAACCCTTCCTCTTCCCTTTCCTCCTCAGCGTACTCAATGTGAAGATAATGAGGATAAAGACCTTTATGGTGATCCACTTTGACTTAATGAATAGGAAATATATTTTCTTTTCTTGACAATTTTCTTAATATCATTATCTTTTTTATAGCTTATTTTAGTGTAAGAATACAGTATATACTGCATATAACATACAAAGTATGTGTAAATCGACTATTTATGTTATTGGCAAGGCATCTAGTCAACAGCAGGCTATCAGGAGTCATGTTTTAGGGGAGTTAAATGTTATACATGGATTTTTCAACTTCATGGTGGGTTAGTATCCCTGATTCCCATGTTGTTCAAAGGTCAACTGTATTTAAATATTTCTAACAGATTTATAGCAAAGTAAAAGCCAGGTGTTATGGACTGAATGTATGTGTTCCCTCAAAATTCATACGTTGAAGCCCTAACCCCCAATTGACGGTATTAGGTGGGGCCTTTGGACAATAATTATGTTTACATGAGGTCATGAAGGTTCAGCCCCCAAGATGGGACTAGTGCCCTTATAAAAAGAGGAAGAGACACAAGAGCTGCTTCTCTCCATCATGTGAGGCTGCAGCAAGAAAGCAGCCTCTGCAAACCAGAAGGTCCTCACTAGAACCTCCCCACGCCAACACCTGATCTCAGACACTCCAGCCTCCAGAACTGAGAGAAATAAACATTAGTTGTATGAGCCACCCAGTCTACGGTATTTTGTCACCACAGCATGAGCTGAGCCAAGCATAAGGTGTGCCACAAACAAAACACTGTTGCTAGCAGTTGGCTGGTAGACACCCAGTTTGGGATCTCAGGTCAATACTTTCGATGATGGTGGGATGACAGGTTGGCCTCAGGATGATCGGGCTGCTGAAGTCCTTCAGTGCCCTTCTAAGTTCAGGACAGGACTACTGGTTTCATAGGGACAGTTTACCTGCAGGACCTGAGTCATTCCGCCCAGACTTTTTACTCAAGAAAAATACCCACCATTTGGGAATCTTCTTGACAATGGAGATGGTGAAAACTTAGCATCTCTTGCTACTAAGTTGTGTCTTTAAAGATTCCGCCTCATAAGCCTTTCCCAGCTTTAAACCAGGAAGCATCTGGGCACCCTCGTCCCCAGAGATCCCGGCCTTATAGTAACTAGTCCCTGCCTTCCTCTAAGGCACTAGCGTTTCTTTGGCAGTTCAATCTCTCCCTTATTTACCTCTGGAAGCACGTTCAGTTACTCTTGGTTTTTAGTCATTTGGTCCTATCCACAATTTTTTTCCCCAAAACTGCCGTATTATTTTGTTAGGGCTCGCTCTCTCTCTCTCTCTCTCTCTCTCTCTCTCTCTCTCTCTCAACGGTTCTCAGAGCTCTGAGTTCTCTGAGCTGTCCTCATTCCCCACCTCTGCAGGGCGCAGAAGGGCAGGGGGCATCTAAATAAACCCAAGTTCTGCTGCGACGTCCTGCGCATCACATCATGCCCCGCAGAGGGCAGCACTGAGAACGGCCGAACCGCCACGGCAGGGACCATTCTACGTCCATGAGAACCCCTGACTTGATAAATTTTATTGCACCTTTTATCAACAAATCTTACTTCCTCTTTGCTACCAGGCTGTCTGCCCTATGCAGGTGACACTGGCAAATGGGCTAGAATTTCAATGTCTTTTTTGTATTGATTTCCATTTATTTTGATCTTTACAGTCTTTTCTCTTTGCCAGAGAAAGTTTTTGACCAAGGGAAAGGCTATTCAGGGTTGGCTTCTTTCTAAGTTGCAGCACTTTACCAAAAAAAAAAACAAGTAAGTAATAAAACAAGTGACAGGTAAGGGTCAAAAGAGGACTGATCAAGGGTAAATTGTAGGAAAGTACATCAAGGCAGTGTTTGGGGGAAAAGGAAAACCTGATATGAAGGTCCCTGCCTTTCCTCTCTGTCTCAGGCTCTAAAAATAATCGTACCCTTGTACAAGAGCATTTGCGTTTGCGCGATTTCACCTAAGGAGCTCAGAAAATTAAGATTAAGTCAGGTTATGTTCTGATTCCACTCTGATCTGTACAACAGTACTAGAAACACGGCTGTGCCTTTAACATCAGTTGCAACGCCTGCGTCACTTGCCAATAATTCAGCTCCCCTAGACACAAGGTTGTTCCTTCCTTATCCCAGGCTCTCCCATACACAAAGATGCCTGAAACTCAGCCAATTTTTTGAAGCCTCATATTTTTGAGAAGTTTTCCTGCCTAAATCTTTAGGTATATTATTTTCCAAAATTCTTATCCCTATGTCTAGCTTTTTCCCCCTTTTTTAACACTATCTAGTTGATTTTTTATTGGCTGCCCCTCCACTTCTCATCTGGATGTGCCCCACCTGGGTTGCAGGGAAAGCCGATAGGGTCCAAGACCTTCTTCCATCTCTATTCTGCCTTAGCATTCTGGGTCTGCTGCTTTTTAACATTATATGTTCAAGTGTGGGCACTTTTCAATTATTCCTTTTAGGTAGAATGCAGTAGATCACATCTGTTCAACAAAGTTCAGTTGTAAGACCTAAGAAAAATAAATGCCTAAGATAACTTATAAATGTTCTATTTTAAAAGGCATGAGAGAGTTGTCAAAAGTAATGTGAACTAGATGAATTAAAGAGCTGGGAATTTTAGGGACTTGACATTTACAGGCAATTTTCTCCCTTGCAAGTATTTGTCCATTCTGGGTGTGAGCCAATAATGAGCATTGGCCTAGGCGAAGGGTCTCTGCTGAAGAAAAGAGAAAACAGGTTTTGTTGTTGTTGTTGTTTTTTACAATTGCATAGAGTGATGAAACAGATTGGAATGTAGTAGAGTCCTCAAACACAACAGCTGGTTTCCCCACAGGGCATTCGCTAAGTTGTGGGTGCCATGGGAGATTGGGGAGTTAGACCAAAAACTTCTAAAAGGTAGTAAGAAATCTCGTATGGTTTCATAGTGTTTTGAAAATAAAATCCAACCAGAAGAACTCAATCTATGACTAGTCTCTTCTGAAGCCTCTGGGTAGGAAACCAAAGAACTAAAATTAAAACTCTGGAGGGCAGAAGTGAATCTTTCAGTATTCCAGAGCTAGATGAAAATCCCAAGAATGCCTCACTCTATAAACAGAGATGAATCAGAAATGGACACAGCCTTCCTAAATCTGAAGGTCAAAACAGAACATTCTAATTTCTGGTTGTAGCGATTAGTTGCTCACATTCTCTGCCTAACAGAGAACAAGGTGAATATTCTCTGGGGGAAAATTAGCATTGTTCACAGTCTCCATGATTCGTTTTATGATAAAAAGTCATGAGACACTTGAAGAGGCAGGACAATGTATGTGAAAATCAAGAGAAAAGACAGAAAATGGAAGCAGACTTAAAGATAATCTCAATAGTGGTTTCAGCTGACAAGGATTTTCAACTGCCTGAGTTAAACATATTAATCTTCTTAGTGTTTGTTGGGCTTCTTTGGTATCTTTAAAGATTTCTGGAATTTTTCTCAGCTGTCGTCATTCAGATAGTGCGTCTTCCCCATCACTGCCTCTGCAACTCTGTTTAGACATATGCTGGACTACCTTCTTTAAGCTGAAATCTTGAAATTCATCCTTATTGCCCAGGCATAATACACTTCTCAAAAGAACTATTCTAGATTGTTTTAATGAACTGCATAATGACCACATAGCAGGTCACTCAAATAGCTGTGAAAAAAACATAAGTAATGGGCCTATTTGCCTCTTTGAAGGTGACCATGGGTTGGAGAGAGCTAAGTGGCAGAAGGGAGGTCACAGCATTCCACTGACTGTTGTAGTTGGCTTTTTTTACTCTTTTGTTTTCTGAATTGACTAATTGCTGATCTGTCTGGTTCTGCAAAACACTAAACAGTAGACCTGGTAACAGATGTGAGAATGTTTGTGGGTGGAGGCAGAGGGTTATTTAGTAGATTTTCCCAAAAAAGATCTAGTCACCAACAACAGCCTGCCTAAATTAGGAAAAGAAGAAAAATGGACCCATAGTGTTTTTTGCCTAAGCAATACAAAGGAGGCCAGCAGCCCGGGACTTCAGGACAGGAAAGGGGCAACGTCAGGTCACACCATCCCAGCCAGATACTACAGCTCATCCCTGGACAAGGGCGCAAGGGGGACCTGCTATCCGATTTCTTCTATAACATGGGCATTAGGAATGCCAACTCTGGTTTTACTTCCATAATGCATGCTACTCCTTTCACTACAAGAGGCAAACATTCAGAGTGAAGTATTATAAACAAGTCCTGTTCTCCAGAATAATCCTACAAAAGTGAACTCATGGTTGCCTTAAAGGTGAAAACAGCTTTTCAAAGAGGCAGTCTCTGGGATTCTTAGAACTGTCATGAACAAAATGGCCTTTTTGTTGGAATATGCTACAGAGATCATTCAACTCATGATGACGGGTTTTTCCTTTATGCCACTTCTACTGATGGCAGCCACATTGCCTAGTCTGTGTTCCCTAGAATGGGCTTTCCCCGGTGAGGAACTTGGGTTCTGTGTAGACATTTATAAGGTGAGACAGAAGGAGGCTGTACCCCAGGACATGCATCTCGGGGCAAAGCTCTAATTTGCCCGTTTCCATTACTCAGCAGCCAGTAGAAGTGGATTTCCAAATAGACAGCCCTACTTTTCTCTCCCCCATAACCTTTTCATGCCTTTCACACTTCCTGATGGAAAATGTCTCTCCCTTGATTGCAGCTTTCTATAGCCAGAGAGCCCTGTGCATCCTTTCTTTCCTTCCTTTGTACATCCAGCTGGGCAAAGTTTATTCTGTTTTATGTACCATAATCTGTCATGGCTGATTTTGTTATAACAAGATCTGAACAGATGGGGAATAGTTTACTCAAGAATTACTTGCATATGAGTGACCTATAGAAAAAATTGGAAGCTGGAATGCAATCCCTGCAATAAAATCCCAAACTCCTTATCCTCTCCACAGGATGCCCTGTATCTCACCCCCACGTGAAGGTGTTAATGACTAATCCAAAGACCTATAAAGGAGTCCAGTCCTCTGGCAAATAGCACACAGACAAACAAAGGAATAAGCAACAGAGAAAGGCAGTAACAATTCTTTGTCATAACTTGTCTTTCTGATTTTTTTTTCTATCAAGTGACACATACTTAAAATATACAAACACAATCAGTTAACAATGGAATGAAAATACTGTAAGTAAGGCAATTTCCTTAGAACTGGAAAATCTCCAGAATTAGACAGATTCCCATCAGCATTTAATAAACTTTTTTAACACCTACTGAGTCCAATTTCATAGTTCTTCAAAGTTCTTGCTAAACATAACGGGGAAGATAATCAGAAATCCTTATGGACAATATGCTGTCTGAAAAGAGTATTAAAAAAAAAAAAAACAGATTAGGCAATGAGGGCGCCATTAATCCTCTAATCCAACTGCCCATATTTATGTTGATTTTCAAAATAAAAATGTCATTCTAAGTTGTTAATGCCTCCACTCCAAAGAGATCATACAAACAAATTTTTAAAATCCTTGTCTGCATAAGTTCTCTGTGGTTTAATATGTTTTACAATGATTGCTCAATTAGATCCAGCCTGAAGCCATTTCTACGTTTAAAAAGTTGCGACATTAACCATATGATTTTTGAACAGCATTTGTGGTCCAACTACATATCCTCTGCAGGATCTAAAATAACATGATGGAGAAAATAAGGAAAATAAAGAGAAAGGAAAATTTTACTTTTTACAATGCTCTAACATAGCTTTATTCTTCTCCTTTTGAAGTATGCTATCCCTTTTACTCTGCCTACCCACATCTTAGGCATTTGCCATCTCTACCAAGCTTCCCCTGTCTTTAGTATATGTCAAAACTAGGGTATCATTTTGTTTTGTTTTGTTTATATCTCAAAAGTCAACATTTGTCCTTTTCTGTTTTAGGCGAAATAGTTTCTTCTGCATAAGTAAAATTGATTTCTTAAAGGTAAAGACTACTGACTTTAATCTTCCATCATTAACACTAAATAACATGAAATAAATAAGTACTAACTCTTACAGTTAATACTTAATGATAGAAGATCAATGTCTAAATTTCCTTTCTTATGGCTAAACAATTCACACCATGCCTATTGAAAAACAGCACAAAGGACAGAAAGCTATTTAGTGAACGGTTAGAGCTAAAGCTGCTTTATTAGTTTTGGTAACAGCAGATTTGAGGGAGCACCTTGCATATTAAGCACTAGTCCACAGGTAGACTACTGTCTTCTGAAAAATTGAGCTTCAAGCTTATCATCCTGAATACTTAATGTGTTTCCTACACCCTGAGTTCAGCATGGTTAGAAATCTGGGGCTACAAACTCTGGAAACTTTCTCCACCATGACTCACAACTTTGCCAATCATTTTCCAAAGCTACTCTAAAAAATGAGTCACCTGGGTAATGACACTCAACACTTCAACAGCTCTTTATCCCTGTTAGTTAATTATCCTGCAATGCAGAAAATGACAATGGTTCCTATTTAAGAGGAAAATGAATGGTTTTGCTAAAGGTGGGAACATCAGTGAAATTGGTCTCTAGAATACTGGGCATTTTTCCTCCTATATACCCAGAAGGATACATTGGCCTCCTTCTCTTCTCCCTCCTTCCCAGCCACCTCAGGAACCAGGACTTTTTCCCCTGATTTGTTGGCCTCTATTTACCAAGAATTCAGGCAACTATTCTTTCATCAAATTTCCACCTGCTGCACCCCTTCCATGAACAAAGTAAATGTCAGCGAGCAATTGAGGGGCATTGGGCTAATGGTTCAAAGCTTTGTTTAAAACTAGGAAAACATTCATGACTCAAACAGAAGAAGAATCTGAAGGAAAAATCCACTGGAGCTTGTTGCTTTTCCACCAAATCTTTTCACCTACGTTTCCTAAGCACTATCACTCATCAACCCATGACCATCACCACCCCCACTGCCACACACACTCGCACAAATAGGCACACACACTCATGCACTCACATACACACACACAGCACTAACTGCATATCAAGGGCTTTTGGAATGTGATTTAAATATGCATACTTAGTATCATATTTTATGTATTATTTTATAACTTGCTTTCTTTCCTTAATACACATTTTAAATTTCTCCAGAGAGAGAGAGAGAGAAAGGAGGAAGAAAGAGAGGGAAGAAGGGAGGGAGGATGGGGAGGAATTCATTCCTTTCAAATGCTGTAAAATATTTCATTGTGAGAATGTCACATTTCATTAATTAAAAATTATTACCGTAATGATTCACCGTTAGGCTGGTTCCAGGTTATTTTCACAATTGCATACAATTTTTCTATACTGTATGTGATATGACCATTTTTCTTACACCATTTATTAAATAGTTTATCCTTACCTCATTGATTTGACTTTTTGTAAAGAAGGAAAATGTTTTTTGCCTATGTATTCAAATATTCCTTCTTCCTGATTCTCATTTACCTTACTTTTAAAACTCTTGGGAGTACTTGGAAGCTTCCTAGATCATCCTCCCTATATCTTAACTTCTTTTTTCATCTCTTTATATTTTGTGCTACATTCTTGCTCATTTTCCAGATCTATAGTCTTATTTACTAACTTTCTTTTTAACTATGGCCTTTTTCCATTTAACCCATACTGTATTGTTATTTGTTTCCATTCAATGGCCATTGATATTTCTTATCACTTGAATTTTTTTCAAATATGCCTTTTCTTTCTCATAATATTCTCTTGTTTTGTTAATGGACCCTATCCTTTTCTTTGTCTTATTAAAAATTAGAGGCATAATTTTTATTTTCCGTTTAATGTTGTTCTTTTATCTCTAGTATTTGCTTATATTAATAAAATCTCTCATTTATTGAATCTATTATTTTTACTCGCTACAGTAAGATTTCTCACGTGTTTGAAAATTTTGCTTGTGAGTTTCTTTTGGTGAAAGTTATCTTGCTTGAGAATCCTAAACTTGTCCTGGGTTGTAAATTCATTACTATGGATCAGTTTCAAGTTTTGAATCCTGGAGGAAAATTGCATTTGTTTTAACACAATCAATTCAATTTCTACTCTCAGCCCAGGGCATGTGACCTGCTTTTATGCTGTTTTGAAAGGCCAATGGACAAAGCTTATTTATCCCATAATCTCTAAAGGGCATGCAGTGAGCCTCGTTCCAGGTTCCTCCCTCATGTACAGCCTCAGCTCCTGCCCCAGGATAGGCACACCGCCTTAAGAATGAATCCACTGGCCTCTTGGTGCCAATGTCTAATCTTTATGGATTCAAGTTCCTTCTTCATTTCTGGCACCAAGACCTCTCTCTCGATTAACTTCTATAAGTTTAAAATTGGGTATGTGGGACTGGGCGCTCCTTCCCAGGTCTACACAGTACAGCAGTTCCCAAACTTTTTGGCACCAGGGATCAGTTTCATGGAAGATGATTTTTTCACAGACTTCTAATGCCGCCACTGATCTGACAGGAGGTGGAGCTTACACAGTGATGCCAACAATGACAGGGAGCAGCTGTGAATACAGCTGATGCTTCACTGGCTCACCTGCTGCTCACCTCCTGCTGTGTGGCTTGGTTCCTAACAGGCCACAGATCAGACCAGTTCCCAGCCCAGGGGTTGAGGACCATAGACTTAGTCGGTTCTTAGTCAGTTCATCACCAGAAGTTCTCCCCACTTCCCACGCTGATCATGTTCCATTTTCCTACATATCCCTGGATCCGTCTCTTTACTCTCTTTTCTCTTCTGCTTATGTGTTGGTTATCCCTACATCACTACCACGCCACTTTTATTACTACAATTATGTAATATCTTAATGTTTAAAAGGGCAAGATTCTTACTCCCCGTGTGTTAAAAATTTCTTTGGCAATCCTTGAACCTTTACTTTTCTCTGGAATTGTGTTAAATCCGTTCCATGGGAGATTCATCATGACAATGGGACAAACCATTCCTACGAAGGTATCGGAAACCCTACCCAGGTAACAGATAGGTGTCAGTGGCACTATGACTGTTCCTACCCGTAAGACTGTGCACGACTAAATTATAACAATAGACAGCTATGTGTGGTTTAACTGGGACTTTCTAGAGCAAATGGTTCCACTTCTGTTCTCTTACTCCCTAGAGTCACAGCCGAATGGTACTGAAGCAAGGAGCAGGCAGCCTCCCCATCCATGGGAGGACCTTTCAGAAATGCACAAATTCTTCCTATGGAAAGGTCAGGGCCTGGAAGTGCCAAGGCCTAGAAGCAGCAACTCTGTGGTTGCTACAGGTAATCATTAAGGAAGGACAAACACCTGGATATCTTCAGTTAATATTTATAAGCTTTCAAGTTAAAACAGCAACTCTGAGATTTTTGAACCCAGGATTAATTCCCGGTAGAAGCCTGGTTACTGAATAAAAGAAGGTTGGATTGAGAGGTGTGGGAAGGTTATTACCTTCACTGAATCCTATCTTTTCTTTCCTGCACCTCTTCAACCCAGGCGGTGCAACATCATCCAGTCTATGACAGTGAAGAAGGCATCCATGCACACTGGGGGCACAGACAGAGGCTTTGTGCAATTCCCAGGGCCTGGCTAATGTCTCATTTCTTGGGGGAGGAGGGGTGCAGGGAGCGTGTCAAGAAGGAGAATGAATCACCACGCAGGATCTTCATCAATCTTACCCGTGGCCTTTCAGCACAAATAGAGGCAGGGAACCGCCGTAACTCTAACCGTGTTACAAGGACAGTGTATTATCACAAAATTACTAATTTGTTGAGGCGACAGTACAATTTACACATCTCCAGTTCCATCTCTAATTGTCTGACACTTATTTGGTGCTGAAAAGAAGCACGCAGCAGGAGAGGGGCGAGAGGCGAGCCGATCCGTGGACGGCTTTCAGGAGCCACAATGGATGCGGTCCCGGCTTGCAGGACTTCACAAGGAACGGTTTCAAAGGGGGAAAAAAGCCCCATTTCTGATGAGAAAAGAAATTTTTGAAACAGAAAACATTGTTTGATAGAGATAATATAAAAATTGGGACAATTTCTGCTTTTTCTTACTCATAGGGCTGCTATGAGGGAATTTGAGATCATGGAAAGTGCTTTGTAAATCCAGAGTGTGGAGATGTGAGAGAGGCAGACATAGGTTGGGGGCTGTGTCGTTCATCAGGGCTGGAAGGTTAGCAGATTCTCCATCTTATTGGGTAATCCAGTGATTTCGTTCTTCCTGTAGCAATTCTTTGCAGGGATTGCTTCCTCTTATCTCTTTTTTTTCCCCCCTTTTAAAATTTCTAAATAGCTGATCAAACCAAGGCTTCCTGCTTTCATCCCTTTGAATATTCTGGCAGACATGCAAAGAATGATGAAACTGGTGTCTCCCATCTTTTGTTGCCACCAAGGCAACTGGGAGCTTCCCGAATTAATGGAGTCCCACCCCGGATGGATCAAAGTCTGAATGAACCATAGGTAGCAAGGAATGGGTCATCTTTTTCAGCTCCGCAAAGACTACAAAAGTAAAGGGAAACAATAAATTCAGGATATCTCACCTTAGAAGTTAAATGTAAATGGCAGCCACTTAAGTTGCAAAACAATGGTGCAAAGCGGAAAAATATAAAAAAACTATGAGGACGAATTACATGAATCCTTTGTGGAATTAAAAGGTAGCTTCTGCTAACAAGGAAACTCAAATGTCTTACTGGAATATATATACACGAGGACACATATGCATTTGTGTGTGTAAAGAAAATTAACATTACAAAGCAATAATGTATTTGATCAGTTGTCAAATATATGATGCTCACATTTAAAAAAAAAAAAAAAAGCACTGGGATTTTATAGAATGAAGAAATTTTTCCTGTCGGTGAACAGGCCAGGCTTTATGAAGGAGGTCTCAATTAGGTAGATCTTGAAATACAGGTGTGTGTATATTTATGATGTATGCATATATATGAAAAGGAAAACGAAGACATAGATCAGTTGGAGATATCATTTGCAAAGGCTTCACAGTGAGTCTGAGCAATCCTTATAATGAAGACAGTGGAATCACTTAAGTGGGAGCAGAAGATTTGTGGAGGGGAGAAGAGTGAAATCGTAAGGAGTCATTTAGTGAGATTGTGGAGGTTTTTCATCACCAGAATAAAAGGAAGGACAGAAAAAATTAAGGAAGAGAGATTTAGTCATCATCCTCGGCATCAAGCTGCTCCAACGCTGGCAGCAGCAACTGACTGAAAGGAAGATTAGTCTCAGGGCATATTAGAAATGTTGCTTTATCCAGCGGCTGCCAATCAAGTGTGAGTTTAACTGTTTTGCAAGTCATTATAATACTCAGTGTTTCCATTGTTCTTATCAAATAAGCTTGTTGAAAACCTGCTTTACCTTGTGACAATTTAACTTTGTTGAACCGTTTTATTTATTGCATCTCTCAGAGAATAAAGACCCTGGAAGAGTCAGCAATGGGTATGACTCGCTATAATGTCAACAGGATTTTAATTCATTTAGAATGAAACTATCAAAAAACTAATTGGAAAAATAGTTTACATCTACCCTCTATCCAATCATTAGCCATCAAAATAATTGGAGTTAAAAGGTTGGCATGATGTATAATCTAGGGAGCTATATATGGGTCATCGTGGAACCCAAGCTCACTGTGCATGTCACATTTTTATAGTGGCCATGAGATAAGGCTGTATAGCTAATTAAGGGGCAAGTGATGAATCAGAAACTATTCAATATGAACTGGTGAAATCCCCAATCATTAACTTATTTCACATTTTAGAATACAAGACACTTAAAGAATAAACCAAAACAAATTTAATTTCAACAATGGAAAATAGCACTTTAATGTTAATTTATTAGACTTGTTTATCCAGAGAGTTGTCCAATAATATTTATCAAGAATATGTATAAATTTAGCTAGAAATTATGAGCAAATGATGAATCTCCTATGAAGAAAGCTGAGGGGAAAATGATATTAAATGTTGGGAGCCAAATTTTGAACTATATACCCACATGATCCATAGATCCATTCATTCAATAAATATTTATTGAGTGCCTGCCATATAACAATTACTAGTATGGGTGTTGAACATACAGCAATGAGCAAAAATAATCTTCTCATGGAGTTTATATCCTAGGAGACACAGAAATAAACAAAAAAGGCATTTAGTGTTATGTAAAGGAATGGTAAATTCCTTGAAGAAAAATTAAGCAGAGTGGGAGGATCAAGAGTTATAGATGCATTTTGTTAAAGAAGTTGATCAAGGAAAGCCTGTAAGACATTTACTAAGAAACCAGAATGAAGAAAGGAAGATGATCCTGAAAATATCTGTGAGAAGACTGTCACTGGCAGAAGGGTTACCAAGTGCACATGTCTTAATAGGATCGTGTTTGCTGCAATGGAGGGAGAGAAACAAGCCAATGGAACTGGAGCAGAGTGTAGAGGCAGAGAGTGGACGAGGCTGGCGAGGTAGCCAGAGGCCCCAGTATGGGGCACTGAGTCCAAGTCAAGGACCTAGAATTCGAATCAAGATATGGTGGAAAGTCTTAGAAAAGTTTTATGTAGAAGACATATCATTTGATTTATTTTTCAGAGAGTTCATTCTAGCTGCTCTATGAAAAATAAACTGAGAGAGGCAAATATAGAAGCAGGGAAACAAGTTAAGAGACTATTTCCAAAGTTTAGGTAAGAGGTTGCAGAAGCTTGAACTATGGTGGTAGCTAAGGTGAAAAGTGCTACCTTTGGCGATAGATTTTGAAGTTAAGACCAACAGGACAGATTGTATGCTGAGGGAATGAGAAAGAAGCATGAAAACTAATATCTCAAGTCTTTAATTTGAACTGTTGAGCACCATATCCTGTCGGGGACCGTGAAGGGGGAGCTCCAAGGGGGTGTGGATGGAATTGAATGCTTGTTATGGAAACGTTATGTTTGAGCTGCCTGTAGGACACCTAAGTGGATACACTGAGTAGGTACTTGATTATAAATCTGCAGTTCCTGAAATGTCTTGACTGGAGAGAAAAATTTAAGAGCCTTCAGCATGAAGATGGTTATTTAAAACAATGAGACTGGTTGAGAACATATCTGAAGTAAGTGTAGATAGAGAAGATTATATGACCAAACCTGGGCATTCCAAAATTAACAGGCTGCAAAATTGAGGAGAAATCAGCCAAAAAGAGTACAATTATAGACCAGATTAGAAGGATTGCCAAGAGATGTCCCAGAAGCCAGGTGAAATGCTTCAAGAAAGATAATGTGATATAAATTGCACCAACTACAACTGATATGTCAAACAAGAGAAAGACAGAGAAATAATGACCCAGTTTTTAAGTGGAACTCATTCGTATTAGGGGAAAAAAGTGTCAGTGGAAAAAAATACGTACAGAAGTTTGAATGCAGTGGGCTCATGAGACAGTGAGAATGGAAAGTTCAAGAAGATTTTATGTGATGGGGAGAAGAGAAATGGGAAGACAACTGTAGGCAAAATTTGTTTTCTGATTTGTTCTATATGGAAACTGGACAACTTACATCAATGGAATAAGTGCAAGTATATTTCCTCAATTGGGTAAAAATCAAGGCCAAATTGGCTATTGTCCAGATTACAGTAATGAATGTCAGAGGCCTTCTTTTAAATTTATTTTATTATTAAATATATCATACATAGAAAAGTCAGTACGTGTACATGTATGTATGTATGTATTATATATACATATATTTGCATCTGCATATATTTATAGGTGTGTATATGTTTGTATGTGTATATATATATGCATAGAGAGAGAATGCATTCACATTTTAATATTAAAAGGAACACCATGTACCTATGTCCCAACTTTTAGAAATATAACCTTAGCAGTATCTAAGATACTGCAAGTGTGCTCATTTTTGAATGTATCCCTGTTCCATTCTCCTATAACTCTGAATTTTTTATTAATCATTTCATTGTTTTTCAAAAATAGTTTTATCACATATGACTAATATATTCAAAAAAATGTTATTGCTTAGTTTGGTTAACTATAATTTTTATTTAAATGGAAACATATTGCATAAGTTGATTTATAACTTACTTCTTCAATGGACATGGTATTTTTGAAATTCATCTATTTTGATTAATGTAGCTATGGCCCATTAAGCTTCACTGCTATATAGTATTCATTGTGGTATATAAATGTACTGGTATTTATTTACCCATTTTATTACTGATGGACAATTTTTAGATACTTTTAGTGCTTTGCTCTGCAAAATAACACTGCAATAGAATTTTCTTGTACATAGCATCTGATACACATGAATTACTTTCTCTTGGGTATATACCTAAAAATAAAATTTATAAGTCATAGAATTCACTCATTTTCAACTGTGTTTGATAATGGCACACTGCTTTTCAAAGCCACTACACTGATTTACATCGCTCTGGCATTATATGATGGTTCTCTTAACACTCCAAAACCTTGCCAGCACTTGGTACTTTAAGACTTAGATTTTATTTATTTTGTGGGTGTGAAATGGTAACAGAGTGTTATGCAATTTTCATTTTTCTGGCTATTAATGATATTGAGCATCTTTTCATATTTTTACATGCATTCAGGTTTTCTGTTTTATGATGCCTGCTTTTTTTTTCCCTAATTTTTCTCTTAGGCTCTTTGTCTTGTGAGAATTTCTTTAATGACAGTATCTAATCTCATTATGAACTGTTCTATCTCCTACATACAACTTCTAAGCACAGTGAGGGAGCAAGTCTGATATAGTCCTCCACAGAAAGAATGGCACTGGAAGGTTTTGCTTTACTGATTCATATTATTAATTGAGAGCTTCAACTCCCAGGAAGAGAGAAGCAAGGCAGGAGCACTCACTCACCCATGCTTATTGACTTCATGGGCTCTAAGTGCCATGTGTATTAACTGAGCTGATTGACTATAAGATTGCAGCCTTCTCTTACCTTGCACTTCATCACTCCAAACAATATCATTCCCAATGCAGGACTGACAGGCACTCTTGTCCAGCCTTCATTCTATATCCCTAATCCATTAGTATTGGCTTGAGGTCAGCTTTTTGAATACAAGATCAATTCTAATATAGTAACATTGACTTCTCTGTCTATCAGAGAGTAGATAGAAAGTTGAAAGAGATCAATAAATTCTAAACAACAAATCAGAAAATACATAGTGTCTACGAGCCAGTTAGCATGCATGGATTTCTCCGTGCTAGTCATTGATTTAAATATAGGTAGTCCAGAAATAATGTGTCTGTATCCACATCTGAAAGCCAAAATAGAAATCAACTCCTCAAACTATGTCCTTAGCTGAATAGAAAATAAGAAACGACAAGATCCTTGGCCTTTTGCTCAAGGTCTTACCTTTTCTGGGTCTATGTTACCAACACATGTTGTTTGTGTCTTCACTCTAAGTCTTTTTGTCAGACTAGTCTAATCCTCGTACAAAGGAATACACGGACCTTTTCACATATTTCAAAGACTCCAAAAATTATAGCCTTCCCTATACCTGTCTACTCTGCCACCATCATAGATTTTTCTTCCCATCTCTTTTCTGCCTAAAGAAACCATCCTAAATTTCTTCTATGAAGATTTTCTTTAACTCCCTTGCTTTGACGAGACCTCCAAACTGCCAAAATCCTGAAGCACTTATTACCATCAGCACTAATTTAGAGGCTTGTTATGTCTCCTTCTTCATGTCTGTCTCACATGCTTACTTTTCTATCTGTGTTTTTTTCCCCACCAAATTAATGACATCTGAAAGTCTGGGACTGCGTCTGAGGTGTTAGCATATGTCCCACCCGTGTAGCATATCACCTGAATAAAAAAAAGTACATGCCAACTAAAACTGAGTCGTTAGACCAGATATGAGCTTGCGCGTTAGCATGTGAATCAAAGTGGACCAATCTCCACTAGGATCCTGCTCTCCTTTTAACCTGAGGTATCCAGCCTGGCAAGTTCCATTAACACATGTCTATTCTATTCGTCCACCCATCCTAACTGTAGTTCACTCTGTTAAGGTGAGTACCTGCTATTGAACAAAGAATAATCAAGCTAAAATAGCCCATGTTGTCCTGGCTGAAATGTTTGATCTAATGGGCATCCTCTTCCTTCCTAATGTCTATTAATATATCATCCTCATATCTCAGAGACTCTAGTTTCTTATTCCTAAATATCATTATAGATAAATCTAAAGATAAGATAATCATGTTCTTATAAAATCTTGAGCTGTCTTTGAGTCTGATAACTTATAGAGATGATCATTATAATAGTAAGCAATTTTTTTTAGAAAAAAACACTTATATAATGCTTCCTATATGCTAGGTCTCATTCCTGGTGCTTTGAAAATAGTAACTCATTTAATTAGAGTTAAGAACTTGATGAGGTAGGTACTATTACTGTGCTGAATGTTCTCCCTTAGCCACCTACATTCAGTCTTCCCCATTCTTCACCTGCTTCAGGACCCAGGGGCCTGACCTCATTGCCCAGGCTGCTCACCCGCCGGCTCCTCATTGAATCCAGCCACCAGTAGATACCAGCAAGATATTAGACAGCGGGACGAGAGAAGAGTAATAGTTTACTGCATCAGCTTCCTTTCCACCAGGCTGTATCTTGACAATAAATACTTTTCTCTATGAAAGTCTACAACTTCCATAACTAGCCTACTCCTATAGCTACAACCCTCCTAAGATTCCATTAACCACTCTCTCCCCTTACCCCTTTAGACCTAGGAGGGGTAAAATGTTTTTATTGTCAGAATATTTATTACTCCTTATTAGTTTGCTTTAAGCCTGATCACAAATTTATAAATATTCTTTTTGTTAAATTCTCTTACATTTCCCCCTCTAAGTACAGCATCTTACTGTATGAACCCCAACCATTGCAAGTAAGGAAACTGAGGCACAGCATTATTAAGTTACTTGCTCAAGATCATACAACGAATGAGTAGCAGAGTTGGGTTCAAATCCTGGCTGTGTGGCATCACAATCTGGGCTCTGCTCTGACAAAAGTGCTCTGGCCATGCTGTCTCTGGGTCTGCATGTCTCCAAATTTAGCCAAACAACTGCTTTTTAACTTTAATATAGGCCTCCAATTTCTCCTTGCCAGCTGAAGTCAAGACCAACAGTTTATTCCTTTGCCAGGAGAGAAAGATCATCAGATCTATTTCGGAAAGGACGTGGGCTGAGTTAACCATGAAAATGGAAAGTGTCACGTTTGGCCATGGTTTTCCTATCATCTTCTGGGTTCTACTGCTATCTGTTTTGCATATAAACTGTAAGGATATAAATGAGTTTAAGAAAAAATAAAAATAGTACATGATTATAAACAAAAGACAAGTAACAGAGAACTACAGTAGAAAGTAGAAAGTCAAAATGCCAACTGGACACTTCAAAGGCTCAAGCCAGTCCTTTGTCCAAACTAAAACCAATAATGAGGCTGAATTTTAATCCAGAAGGGAATTTTGGAAAGGAAACTCCCATGAAGGTACTAAACGTGGCTGAGACACTCCACTCAAATCCTGTAATAAATCACTCAAATCTTACAATTAAATCACAATAAGCCACTGCAAATAAGTGGCAGTGGTTCGTCTTGCAATTTACCATGAAGACAATATTGTTTTAATGCCACAATGTATTAAATGCCTACGCTATGTGAAGTACTTTATCCGTATATTATTGTTACATTTCTCCACACTCTTGAAAATAGATAAAATTACCCCACATTTTCAGGTGGAGAGTAGAGGATTGGATTGATTAAATTATTCTCTCAAAATCAAAACATGAGTGGAGAACTGGGATTCAAACTCAAGTATGACCTTGAAAATTGTGTTTGTGTGTGTGTTAATTATGATTACACTCGCAGATGTAGAATTACACAATCATTCAAAATCTGATACCCTAAGATGAAAAACACCATGAATTCTACTTCAGTTTTTTCTAGTTCTGCAGTACATATGTCATTTTGCCTCACTTCTGAGATTATGCAAATGGAATAAAATGCAATTTTTATAGTCCCCTGAAAACAACCACAAGTGTGGTAAGAATAAAGTGTACTTCTATGTATATAGTTAAAATCTTCACAGCTGATAGTTGAAAGAATTAAACTTGTTAGCGCTACCAAACTCTGCCAATTGCAGGTTGTACCTGGCTTTATGAAATACACAGGTTTTTGAAATCTTTTATAATCCAAGAATATAAGGAAATCATGTTTTTTGTTTTTTTTCCCTGATGACTTCTAAAACCATTTAAGAAAGGGCAACCTCAGTTTTTGATGTAGCTCCTCTCACATTCTTTTTCCCTTCTTTCCCCCATCCTGGGCAATGTGCTCAGGAGTCAATCAAGCACTTTATTAAAAGTCATTTTTTTAAAATTATGGTTAGATAGGTATAAGCCAAGAGTTCCTATAATGGTCGTTCAGTTTTGGGAGGCTCCAATAGACATAACCACAAGATCTGGTACATGGGCTTTCCCTCATTCCATAGGATTTTTTTACCCAGCGGTAGAGAGATTGTAGTCTTCTGCTGTTGTAGGCAGGGCTGCTAACAGTGTTTACAAAAATGGTTGAGAAAACCCATGTCTGTCTAACAGCTTTTTACCACATCAATTATAAATGCATTTTCCCTTGGGTGGTATTATCTCTCGCCCAAGGAATTTTCCACTGTCCTGGAGCATTTGCTGAGGAGAATTGATTAGGAAGGCGGCTTCCCAGTAGATGGAGAGAAACTGCAAATGCTTCTGTTTGTTGATGCTGTTACCCTCGCAGCATAAGTACTGCAAGAATGTGAACAATTACAGCCGAAAATTCAAGCGGAAGCTGCTATGATAGAATTGGCAATTCACCCCTGTGGAGTGGAACAGACTCAGATATGTGAAACTTGAGCATATCTACCTGAGCCAAGTGATATTTGCTGGGGAGGAAATTAGAGATGTCAGTCATCTGTAGGGGCAGGAGGGAAACACGTATTTTGTTTGGGGTGAGATATAATTATCTGGATTGCCCTCCCTGAAAATTTTTCTCTGATTATATTTGCATAGACCCAGTTTTCTTTTTGTGACTATGGCCATGGGGTATTAACTATGACTATAAATCAATTTTATTAAGGAGATGAGTTTATATAAAAGTAATTTAAACAATTGGATATATTTCTTAAGGCTTTTTGTTTATGAGTATGACTTTTTTAAATTAATAAATTTATTTACTTATTTTTATGATGTAAAACTTGATCATTTTTGATTCTGAAGTAAGGTAATTGCATCTCAGCCTTTCTTGCAGTGTTATTTTATGCTGGATTTGAATGGCAAAATTTTGTTTGATAAGACTTTTTATGTAACATCTGGCTCAGGATCAATATATACGAAGTACTGAATTAATTAGCTACCTAAAAGAAAAATGCAGCTTAAGGTAATAGACTTACTGGGAAAGTGAATAACTATGAAGTAAAAGTCTTGAAATTGTTCAACTTTTAAACTAGTAATCCCATGACTATGAATTTCTCTTTAGGAAATACACTAAAACTTTGCTGTCCAACACAGTAGCCATAAGCCACAGAGAGCTCTTGAAATTTGGCTAATCTACCTTGATATATGCTTTAAGTTTAAAATACATACTGAATTTTAAAGATAATATAATGTAAAATATATCTTCAATAATTTTTATTTTCAGTATATGTGGAAATTAAATATTTCAAATATATTGAATCACATGAAATATATCATGAGAATTAACTTCACCTGTCTCTTTTTACTTTTTGAATGTGTGTATTAAAACTAGAATATTAAGGGAAATTTAATTATGTATGTGGCTTGTATTTGTGCCTTGTATTTTCATTTCTATTGAATAGATGTTTTAAAAGGAAGAAAGGACTACATGCCTATGAGGATGTGCACTTTTACATTGCTTGTGATGTATGCATTTTACTATGTAACTGAAATATTTATCAGTGAGAGAATGGCTCTGAGCATAATGATATTGATGTATCATTGAATGGTACGCAGAAAATGGGAATGGTAATTATAATGAATGCAGCAATATGAAGCCTATAGAATACATATATAAGTGAGAAAATATAAAAAGAACTTGTATGTATAATAGATGTAGAACTTTGTAAAAATATGTATATGAACAGAAAAAACTGAAACAAAATATAAAACTATATTACTTTTTGTATTGTAAGATTTTGGAAGAATTGCTTTTCTTTTTAAAAGCTCCATTATTTGTAATATGCTATTGTTTTCACAAGTAAAAGAAATAAAATAAAAAGGTAAAACTGGTATTAAAATGTGTTCTGGCCACATCTGAGTTGTCTAGGTTAAGAGTTTTCCAGTATTTTGCAAACCTGAGCAGCCAATCATTGCTGCCAGGAGCAATCGGTGCTGCTGGTATAAGAATGTAGTCAACATTTGGTTCACCCTGGGGCCTTATGATGGAATTGCTAACCCTCCACAGCCCCACCAAGATACAGTCTGAATGTTATAGGAGAGCTCACACACACACACACACACACACACACCACACACAGAGAAACTGATTCATTTCAACCACTAAACAAATAAACATGAGTTCTTACACAAGCTCTGCCTGCCCATCATTTCTATTATAACCCCTACATTTAGGCCTCATTGTAATTCCCATTATCTCATTGGCTCATATTTTCATCACTTTATGTAGCCTTCTACTTGAACTCTCTGACCCCATTCTCCTATTTTCTCTCTCCTAGACATTGCACAAGATCAGTTTCCCTAAAATACTTATATTCCAATGTTTTCTTTTCCATCTCTGATTAGGAAAAACCATGAAAACATAAATAACAACTACTTTCTTACCTATGGACTAACAATCACTTGCCTTTCTATGGGTTTTTATTCAATGTAACTACTGTGCTCTCTCACCATGGCTGCACATATTAATAAACTCCAATCTCCAACTAACCTGGTCTAACAGATACTTCCTGGTCTCCATCAATAAAAACAATATGCATCCTTGAAGGCTAGCCCAAGTGCCACCTTTCAATAAAGTTTTTCATCTACTACATGGCAGCGATTTGGGCAGAGATATAAAAATGAGCACCTAATTTTAACAAACACATTGTACCTGTATCACTGAAATCTATCTGGTCTTCCTGCTAGACACAAGAGTTCAAAACTTCATTCTGCCTTCTTTACGCTGTTATCAAAGCGCATCTTTCTGTTGGTTTTACATCCTACATAGCTCTCTTTTTCGTCTCTCCATCGTGCCTGGATTTTGACAATTGCCTCCTAAGAAGTCTCACCTGCTCTGCTGTAGTTCCACCAGCCAAACACACATAACAGCTAAAGAATCATGCACAAAACACAAATCTGATTATTTATTCCCCTCATGGAAGGCCTCTCCTTACTCTAAATCACCTTCAGGGTAAAGTTATGGTGGTTTACAAAGTTCTCCATGACGGGCTCTCTATCTGTCTGGAAATATTTCCCAGCACTTGCTGTTTTATAGTTTAGGCTTCAGCAACACCAATCTACTTACTTGTTGCTAAATGTAGCATTAGCTTTTTAGGTTTTATACCTTTGCTCCTGATCTTCTCTCTGCCTATTTGCCATTCCCCTACCCCGTTACATATAAATAAACTGCATATGACTTATTTCTCCTTATCGTTTGAAATTAAAATGAGTGTGTTTTTTTCCTAGGAAATTATTTTAAAAATTAGTTCTGATTGATATTAACAGCCGGTTTCACTGCATTCTCTTTATTCTTTAAACATACAACTATTTATTCATTTTCGCAGTGTTTCAAAAATATTTTTGTTTGTCCCCCGGCAGTGAAAACCTTGAGAGCAGAGAATATGTTTTATCCACTTCTTTGTCACCAGCCCCCTAATAAGTCACGAGTACTCAGTAACAGTTTGTGGAATGAACTAGCAAAGAAGGTTAGCCTGGCTCATTGCACATTAGAGGGTTATCAGGACAAGACTGTAACCTAGATTTTACTGTATGCTGCCAGTGATGAAAGTGATATTTGTTTATTTAATCCAAGAACACTTTTCTAATTTTGCCAAAATATCAGAGTTAAGGTGTACAATTCTCTTGACTTCTCTGGCATGTTAGTTTCCACATAACAGAATATCTTGATGCAGACAACCTGGAGAGACAGAGAAGGAAGGCTACATAGGCAGAAGTCAGCTCGTACTCATTTGGTACCTTTCAAGTTTATAACATCAGTCAGTTACAGCTTGAAAAGGTGAATCCAGGTTCAGGTAAATGTTAGTATTAGATATGTGAGTTTTGCAAGGAAAACATTTTCCATTGGGTTGTTCCTTTTAAATATCATGACCAGAAATGTCCACAGGGAAATAAAAAAAAAAAAAAAGTATTTGCCTTTATTTCTCTTTGCTATATGTTCCCTCTATTCTAGGATTGTGACATTGTACTGGTTTTGTTTGGTGACTATGGATTTCCTAAGGGGCCCTGAGGCAACTTTTGAAATGCCAGAGAAATAAATCATCATCTTATACAATTAATTGGATAACAACCTATGTTACATTTACAAAATACATGTCAAGGGACTTTTTAAAATATAGCTACATTTGCATATATTTTCCTCTTCTTATACAATTTATTACAATAGGAACTAGAAATAAATGTATCTATAAAACTAGTAAGTAATGCATTAAGACCTGGTTCTAAGTGACACAGAGGTATTTCAAAAGAAAACAAAATAAGTCTTGTCACATAAAAATATGTTTAGACTATAATTCTGAAAGCTACATGTAATTATGAAATGGCAGGTCTTGATAGTTTGATAATTTCCTGTGTAATTCTCCACTAAGGAGTAAGACCACTCTTGAGTTTTACCAAACAAAAAATGAAGTGAAAAATGTATTGAAAATATTGGTAGACTATAACATTAATTTTTTAAAAGAAATATCTTCTGAAGACCGCGACTCTATATTTCAAAAGCAAGTTTATTCTTATTCGTGTCATTCTTTTTCACGTGTTGCTCTTTCTCAGTAGGCTTTATTTTTGACCAATTAACAAATATCTTCTAAATATCTATTGTTATAAAGCTAATATCCTAGGATGTACTCTTAGGAGTATGCAGAAATCCAAAGAATCTTCTAAGATGATTGGGACAAGCTCCCTCTGCAAATATTCAGTAAAATCACAAAGACAACTTGCAACACTTGTTTTGCAGCCACGCCATACTAAAGGGTGGGAAATCAATAAGGCACAGCAATTTTCCCATTCACCAAAAATGTATCCTGAATATAAGTTGTCATTTATGATCACATGTCCACATTTCCCATTAAAATGTTTTAAAAAGGAAGTGATGTAGTGAGGAGTACAAACAAAATAAAATAATTTTAATATTTTAAAGTCTGTCCTTGCCAAGCCCAGTGGGTGGGAATCACACACTGTGTCCAAAGCTGGATCAGGGGTAGAAGTGATCATTTCCATGTCCTTATACTGTTTTTTTTAAAAAAAAAAAAAAAAAAAGGCCCTTCTAGATTGAGGATCCAAGGCTATCTTTCTGGCCAATAGCCACCCCTACTCTAATGCCGATAGATGGCACTAACTCAGGCTTTACATCGCAGCTGATGGCCAAATTATTCAAGTGTAATTAGAAGTCATGTTCAGAAAACAAAGAGAAATCCCCGCAGAGCGGTTTCCAGGAGGAAAGCTATCAGGCATCCACATGGAAGGCCAAATACAAAGGATATACGAGCCAAAAATGACTTGGGAAAGAAAAGGGATCTGGCTAAAGATGGAAACACTAAGGAGGGAAGCTGGAAACTCACAGGCTCCAAAAGCAAAGGCTGCTCAGAGCTGATTAGCTCACCTGAAGGTGACAGGAAAAGAAAATAAGAAAAAAATCCCTGCCTTGGACCTGAAACAAGAGAAATGCCCTAAGCTCATTAGCATCGGGGAGCCAAAAAGCTTTGTTCCCACACGAAATTAGCAGAGAGAATTACGGAATAATGACCATCTTTGGTAAACAGACTTAATGCCTGGACCCAGCTCTGGCGCCAGGGTCCATTATTTCTCCTGTGGACATGGGGGAGCGTTTGTATTGAAGTCTCTGACGTCAACTAACAAGCTTGGCTGGATTTTCCCTAGGGGGCATGAGGGATTTATTGAAGCAGTGAAAAATTATAAAGTAGGGAAAGAATTTTGACAGAAAAATCCTTTGGAAACAAGTAAGAAAACAGCCCTTCCTTCATCAAGACAAGTTTCCATGGTTTGGGGTAGAAAATAAACATGTCAAATATGTAGTCCAGGAAAATTGTATTACCTGAGTCTCCTTGTTGGGTAGGTTTATAACAAAATACACAAGGATGCATCTTCTGGTCAACATTTTTTTTCTGGATTATATCAATTTTATAAAAGACATCCCTTAATGAAATATTTATGCTATAGGTAGGGAGGCAAATTTCCCTTCATATAAGTAGAATCATTCTCTAAAATTACTATCAGACTATCTGATTTCTGCCTTGTTGAGGAGAAATAGGGCATTATTTGGATAACCACTTGTACAGAGCAGAAGCTAACACAGAGCCTGGGCTGTTTTGTGAAGAGTGTGGAAGAGTGATATTTTGGTTTTTACAACTGCTGCTTTTAAATAGCTACAGAGTGCTTAGTAACTATGTACACAAAATTGTTATTTTTAATCTAACATTGTTTTAGTCCAAAAAGCTCAATAAATTGGCACCACATTTGGAGGATGTACCTAGGGTGGTCTGGCTTAAAATATAAACTACATGGCATTCATGATATTCACGTTGGGGAAAGTGCTTTGGAGGATCTAAATCATGTCTCTTACCTCCATAGCAGCTGAGAGTAAGGCCCAATGGCAGGATTCTGTTACTGTCAACCAGGAGGGGGGACTCATACATGATAAAATACTGTGTACAGGAAAAACAAACTATGTGAACTCTAAACTGGAAACCACAAGCACAGATATTTCAAATCATGGGCAATTATGTGTGATCTAGTTCTTTCTGTTGTGGGAAACTCTACCATGAGGGGATGCAGGGCTTTTTGGGTTCTAAACAACACTTACATAGTCTGAAGAAATCCTAGGAACACCAGATATTTTAGAATCTCCACAGGTATTTTGATTGAAAATATTTTATATTGAATGAGACTGCATGTTTTTCTAGTACAGGTAGCTGGTTTTGGCCTGACATACACATACAGATGTGTTCATGGGAGGCTGTGAAGTATAGCAGATAGAAATAATGATTATGAAGTAAAATAAATCTATAACAAAATGCTACTTTGGCCCGTACATTACTTAATTTTTCTAAACTCTATTTTCTTCTTTTATGTAATGGAGATAATAATAATAGAACCTTTGTTAAGAATTAGTGTAATGATTAAATTAGATAATATGTGTTCCATGCTTAGCACAGCCTCTGTCAAAGGATAATCATTTAAAAATCATAAAATAAAATAAAATAAAATAAATAAAATAGACTCAATAAATCATGGATGACTTTCTATTTAGTGAATTGTTTTAGAGGTTAACAATGACTGGCATCAAGTAAAATGTTTCTTTGACAAGGAAAACTTGTTGAATATAAAGTCTTATTACTCCATGGAGAAATAAGATTGCAGAAGTTGCTATTATTATAAGTATACCCAATTACTCAAAAGAGCAGAGTTCTTTCATGTGCACCTCTTCCTCTTTCTCTCCCTAGATTTTTCAAGGTGGTAAAGGCCAGACTGTGCCAAGTGACCTTTCTTGTTCTTCCTGTTGTTTTTCTAATTTTCTGTTGCATACCTTAACAAAACTCAGCCCCACCGATATGTAAACTTTACATAATTTATTTCTTCAAATCTCAAAGACAATTTTGAAATATTAAAGTGTGAGTTCAGGAAGCTAAACAAAATAGCATGAAAAGCCTCTTGATTTATGTGATAGTGGTGGAGTTTGGTAATTGATGGAATTGAGAAGAGAGAGAAACAGTCAGTAGGATGCAGGAGTTCACAAATTCCTAAGGGGTATACTATCTCTGAGTCAAGCAAAAAGCCTCATTTCCTGACTCCCTCTAGCCGCCTTCTGAATACCACATGACATTATATTTCTCCCAACCAAGGGTATTCTTATAGATTAAGCCAAGATACCCTATTCAGCACCCTTTTATGATAAGAACACTTAACAAAATAGGCATAGATAGGACTTACTTCAAAATGATAAAAGCCATATATGACAAACCCACAGCCCACATCATACTGAAACGGGAAATTTGAAAGCATTCCCACTTAGAACTAGAACCAGAAAAGGTTGCCCTCTATCAACACTTCTATTCAACATAATGCTGAAAATCCTAGCCAGAGCAATCAGATGAGAGAAGGAAATCAAGGACATCCAAATGGAGGCAGATTTGTCAAATTATCACTCTTTGCTGATGACATGATCTTATTTCTAGAGAACCCCAAGGATTCTACCATGAAACTATTAGAATTGATAAACAAATTCAGCAAAGTCTCAGGTTATAAAATCAATATACAGAAATCAGTAGCATTCATGTATTCTAACAACAGTCAAATTGAGAATCAAATCAAATACTCAATATCTTTCATGATAGCAACAAAGAAAATAAAATACATAGGAATATATTTAATTAAGAAGATGAAAGACCTCTACAGGGAGAACTATGAAACTCTGAGGAAGGAAATAGCAGAGGATGTAAACAGATTGAAAATCATACCATGTTTGTGGGTCAGCAGAATCAACATTGTTAAACTTTCTATACTACCCAAAGTGATCTACATATTCAATGCAATTCATACTAAAATACTGACATCATTTTTCAGAGATCTAAAAAAAAAAAAATTCTGTACTTTGTATGGAACCAGAGAAAATTCCATATAGCTAAAGCAACCTTAAACAAAAAGAACAAATTAGGAAACATCAATTTACCAGACTTCTAGCTATACTACAAGGCTATAATTACTAAAACAGTATGGCACTGGCACAAGAACAGAGACATAGAACAATGGAACAGAACTGAGAACCCAAATATAAAGCCATCCTTGTATAGCCTTCTGATCTTTGACAAAGCAGACAAAAACATACACTGGGGAAAAGAATACTTATTCAGTAAATAGTTCTGGTAAATTGGGAAGCCACATGTAGAAGACTGAAACAGGATATGCACCTCTACCCTCTCACAACAACCAACTCACAATGGATAACAGACATAAACCTAATGCATGAAATGATAAGACTCCTATCAGAAAATATTGGAAAAACTCTTATAGACATCAGTCTAGGGAAAGAATTTATGAAGAAGATCCCAAAGGCAATCTCAGCAACAACAAAAATAAATAAATGGGACCTGATCAATTAAAAAGCTTCTGCACAGCCAAGGAAACTATCATCAGAGCAGAATGGGAGAAAATATTTCCATACTATATAGCCAACAAAGGGCTAATAACTAGAATCTACATAGAACTCAGGAAAATCAGCAATAAAAAAATCAAATACCCCCATTAAAAAGTGGTCAAAGGACATGAACAGAAACTTTTCAAAAAAAGACAGACTAATGGCCAAGAAATATATAGAAAAATTCTCAACATCTCTAATCATCACAAAAATGCAAATCAAAACCACAATGAGATATCACCTATCTCCAGTGAGAATGGCTTTTATCAAAAAGTCTTAAAACAATAATTGTTGGCATGGATATGGAGAGATAAGGAAACTCATACACTGCTGGTGAGACTACAAATTAGTATAACCTCTATGAAAGTATATGGAGATACCTCAAAGAACTAAAAGTAGAAATACCATTTGATCCAGCAATCTCACTATGGGGCATCTCCCCAAAGGAAAAAAAGACATTCTATAACAAAGACATCTGCACTCACATGTTTGTAGCAGCACAATTCACAATTGCAAAGATGTGGAAACCACCCAAGTGCCCATTAATACATGAGTGGATTAATAAAATGTGGCATATGTATACAATGGAGTACTTCTCAGCCACAAAAACAATGGTGAACTAACATCTCTTGTATTATTGTGGATGGAGCTGGAGCACATTCTTCCAACTGAAGCATCACAAGAATGGAAAACAAGCACCACATATACTTACCATCAAATTGGAACTATAATAATTGATCAACAC
>CAUYPO010052036.1:0-16784 GCA_963574435.1 Cheirogaleus major
TAACAGCAAGCAAACATATAAAAAAATGCTCATCATCTCTAATCATCAGAGAAATGCAAATCAAAACCTCACAATGAGATACCACCTAACCCCAGTGAGAATGGCCTATATCAAGAAATCCCAAAACAACAAATGCTGGCGAGGATGTGGAGAGACAGGAACTCTCTTACACTGCTGGTGGGACTGCAAATTAGTGCAACCTTTGTTGAAAACAATTTGCAGATACCTCAAGCATCTAGCAATAGAAATACCATTTGACCCTGCAATAGCATTGTTGGGCATCTACCCAAAAGAGCATAAGTCATTCTATTAAAAAGACATCTGCACCCATATGTTTATGGCGGCACAATTCACTATTTCACTGTCATGGAAACAACCCAAGTGCCCGTCAATTCATGAGTGGATAACTAAAATGCGGTATATGCTCACAATGGAATATTACTCAATTCTAAGAAACGACAGTAAGCTAACACCGTTTATGCTATCCTGGATTAAGCTTAAGCCCGTTATCCAAAGTGAGGCAACACAAAATATGGAAAGTGGGCTCGACATCTACTCACCATCAAATTGGTACTGACTGATTAAAACTATGGTGCTCAAATGGTGGTAGTGTTCACCAGGGTTTCGGGGGGGAGCAAGATCCACATCATAGGGATGTAGCGAGCATTGTCGGGGGGAAGGGGAAACCTCTAACCCTTCTTAGGGAGAGGCAAAGTTGTATAATGTATCCAAAATGTAGGAAAAAAAAAATCTTTTGTCAGATGGAGAGCAGGCGGGAGGGGGGAGGAAGTGTAGAGTTACATAATGTGTGCCATGCGCGCCACCTGGGGATTGGACTCGCTTGAATCTCTGGCATGTGGGGGGAGGGGTAGTAGGGGCAATGTATGTAACCCTAACAATATTTGTACCCCCATTATATGATGAAATAATAGGAAAGAAAAAAAAAAAGAAAATGACTGGTTATATAGAAAAAGCAAAATTTAGGACAACATCACATCCAAGCATGCCATCGATGGTGTGTGTAAGTTATGATAAGATTTGTAAAAGAAAATTAAAAAAAAAATAGTAATCAGAAAATTAGAGAAGAAAAAGAAATAAGAAGGGTAGGAGGGGATGGGTACATACATACATAATGATTGTGATACGCACCGTCTGGGGGATGGACAATCTTGAATCTCTGACTCTGTGGGTGGGGAACGGGCAACATACGTAACCTAAACATTTGTACCCCCATAATACACAGAAATAAAAAAATAAAAAAAGGATGAATATCCCCTTCCCCTCAAAATTGTTCAACCTCACTAATCATCAAGGAAATAAACTACAAAAAGAAAGGGAAGGAAAGAAAGACACAGATTCAGCCTCATTATTAAATTGTACTTCAGTGTGTCTATTAGGTCTCATACTTGTTTGAGAAACTTAGTCTCCTCAGAGAATAGGATTTTTGCATTATAATATATATATATATATGAATTATCAGTTTGGCTATAATTTTATGGTAACCTGCATCCTTGTTTCATGACATGTGTCTTAGATAAACAATTCATCACTTCCTACTTTTTAAGCTCTCACTAAAATTTAAAGTTCCTAAAAATAAGAATTTTAGTCAATGTGTGTAATTATATATGGTGTACCAAAGAATAAGATTTTTTAATAAGAAAAATTATAAAACAGAATGTGTTCTTATTAAAATATATATAACTTTGTCTAATTAAGAGGTTATTTAAGGGTTGAATCAAAATAAATTTAGAAAGAAAATAAAACAAAATTCCACTTGTATGAAAAGGATGTAAAGGGGCAATGAATATAGACATATTTTGGTAAGAAAGGTTAAACAGAAAAATAATCTAACGAAAGAATCTTGCACAGAATTTTTGTCCTAAAATGACTGGGCATTTAGGAAAAGAAAATGTTAGGACAAAACCAAATGTTTTAAGATCTGTTTTGTAGATAGTATATGGTACATGCAGGTTGGGATAAAATTTATGAAAGAGAATTTATTAAAGAATTTTGGCTAAAACAAAACAAAAAAAAAAACCATAGTAGAATAACACCTTACCCTTCTCAGATGGTCATTATTCAAAAATCAGGAAACAATAGACCTTGGTGTGAATGAACTGAAAAATGAATATATATACACTATTGGTGGGACTACAAATTAGTGCAACCTCTGTGAGAAACAGTGTGGAGATTCCTCAAAAAACTAAAACTAGATCTACCATTCGATCCCGCAATCCTACTACTTGGTATCTATCCAAAGGAAAAGAAGTCATTATATCAAAAAGACACCTATACCCGAATCTATATTGCAGCACAATTCACAATTGCAAAGATGTGGAATAAACCCAAGGTTATCCACATTACTCATTGATAGCGACATTATTCATTGATACAAGACCAAAAGTTCATTCTTATGTTTCACAGAGGGTTCTGAGTACAAAAGAGGAAGACATTGCTGTGAAGTATGCAGAATCCACTCATTTACTCTGCTGTGGGCACACCCAGACACAACAGCTGCTTTCTCACAGAACTGAGTAAATTGGCCTCAAACTATTCCTTGTTTCCATCCTTCCACACACTTGGATCCTGAAACCTCACTCACGTTTTTGTTTCTTTCCTGACTGGGCTCTCCTGGTGCAAGATCTCCAATGAGCAGTGGTTTAAGGTACAAGTGCACAACATTAAGCCCAGAAGACATCCTGTAAATCAGAGAGACTTGTTAGACACTTACAAGGGACATACTTATCTACAGATTGGTCCCGTCACTTATTTAATCCTGTGCCCACCCTGGCAACCAGCACAGAGTCCATTATAGATGATTTTTGTCTAGCTCCAGGTTGATGCTTCAAGTTTATTGATCAACATTACCCTCTATGAAAGGGTTGTTTCCACATTCTTGCAATAGTGAATTATGCTGCCATAAACATTCGAGTGCAGAAGTCGTTATTATAAAATGTCTTTTTTTTTTTCCTTTGGAAGATGCCTAGTAGTGGGATTGCTGGGTCAAATGATATTTCTATTTTTAGCTCTTAGTGGTATCTCCAAATTATTTTCCACAGGGATTGTACTAATCTGCAGTCCCACCAACAGAGTAAAAGTGTTTCTATCTCTCACTGGTGTTAGGTGATATATCATTGCAGTTTTTATTTTCATTTCCCTAAGGATTAGAGATGTTGAGCATTTTTATCTATGTTTGCTGGCCATTATTCTGTCTTCTTTTGAAAAGTTTCTGTTCAAATCCTTAGCCCTTTTATTTATGGGGTTGTTTGGTATTTTATTGTTGATTTTCTTAAGTCATCAGCCCTTTATTAGATAGACAGAAAGCAAACATTTTCTCCCATTCTGTACATTGTCCATTTGCTCTAATGATAGTTTTCTTGGCTATGCACAAGCTTTTTTAATTTGATCAGGTACCACTTATTTATTTTTATTGCTGCTTTGATTGCTTTGGGGGGGTCTTCATAAATACTTTGTCTAGGACGATATCTAAAAGAACCTTCCAAACATTTTCTTCTAGAATTCTTAAGGTTTCCTGCCTTAGGTTTAAATCTTTTATCCACCATGAGGTGAATTTGTGTGAAGTGGGTATCCAGTTTCAATCTTCTGCATGTGGTTATCCAGTTTGCCCAGAACCATTTATTGAATACAGATTCTTTTCTCCAAATGTATATTTCTGTCTTCTTTGTCAAAGATTAGATGATAATATGCAGATGGTTTCATATCTGGGTTCTCAGTCCTGATCCCAAGATCTATATCTCTAGTCTTGTGCCAATCTCGTGCTGTTTTGGTTACTATAGTCTTGAGGTAAAGATTGAAGTCTGGTAGACTGATACCTCCTAATTTGTTCTTTTTGCTTAAGATTGCTTTGGCTATATGAGATCTTCTCTGGTTCCACACAAAGTGTAGAATTGGTTTTTCTAGATCTGTAAAGAATGGTGATGGTGCCTTGATAGGTATGGTATTAATTCTGTAGATCAGTTTATGTAGTATGGAAATTTTAACAATATTGATTCTGGTAATCCATGAGCATGGTACATGTTTCCATCTGTTAACATCTTCTACAATTTCTTTTCTCAATGTTTCATAATTCCCCCTATATATGTCTCTCATCTCATTCATTAATACGTTCCTAGATATTTAATTTTCTTTGAAGCTATTGTGAAAGGTGCTGCATCCGTTATTTGATTTTCAGCTTGCCTGTTATTCCTACACATTTTAAAAAATATTTACTAGCAGAGTTGGATACCATGTTGTAAAATTTCCTTCTTGAAAGGTCTGTGATAACTAACATTCTTGGGAAAATTAATTCTACTGAAGGAAGGGAGGGGGTAAAATGAAGGGGAGAGGGAATAGTGAAAGTGTTTATAACTTGTGTCCTATGTACAAGGTGCTCTATGGGCCAACTCATAGGCATCATCTTAGTTCTGTGAGCTTCCATCGCTTCTGTTGCAAAAAATAAAGACATTGAGTCTCAGAGAGGAGAAAAGGTTTGTCTCCAAATGTCACAGACAATAGCAGCGTTAGGATTTGTACTCAGGGCTATTTGAGGCGAAAGCCCTAATGGTCCATTCCAGCCTTAACAGGTATAATTCTTTTCCTGAAAGGCCTCCCAAGAAAGCACCAAAGTGATGATGCTAAAATTAGTATGTACCTGCTGGGCAGATGGTGATGGTTTCTCCTCACCTTAGGTTTTAGTGATATAAAGCACTTTGCTTCTCGAGCCAGCCTGCCTCCCCAGACTCACATTCTCCACATCCATCATGAACCACTTTATCTTCCGACATCTCCCTATTCAATGTTCAATCCATCCCCCTCTGTGCTGCTGAAGTTTTACAGAAACTGTCCTTTGCTTTGACTTCCTTCTTCCGTTTTCTCTCCATGAAAGCTCGTCTCACAGCTGAAGACCCATCTTAATTATGTCTCCCTGGATCATTCAGGAAAGTTATTCATGATTACCCCCGGGCTCGCATGACACTTTCTTACTAGAAATTTTCAAATTATGTTATAATAATTTTATATACCACTGAAAAGAAAAAAAATGTTTTTTAGTGGTAAGTTTTTTGAAGACTGGATCTATATATTATTATAAATCACTGTATATATAATGCCTTTTGCTGTACCTGGAATGTAGTGTATGATCAATAAATCCCTGATGAAAAAGGGAAAGGATGAATGAGAGGTTGGACATAGCATTTCTATAATGAGGATCTAGGATTGCCAAAGTGTAGTGCTCAGAGAATACAGCATCTCCACCCTCAGCATCCCTATTCTCTGACTTTCTTGCTGATTTTGCATCTCTCATTTCATGTCAGCCTTTTGACTCCCTTCTCAATCATCCTCTCCACTGTTTATTAAAATTTACTCATAAATTTATACAATAGCTCATCCTTAATTTGATTATTTCCAGATTAGTAACAACATGAGAAAGTTGGATTACTTTGTTTTCACAATTACCTTGAAAATTATGCTTTTTTTCCCCTTATATTTGTGGGGAATGGAGTGATGTACATTAGTGTTAAAGCAGGATAATCCGTAATGGAAGAGACAAGTATGAAAAGTCAGAGGCCTGAGAAAAATGCTCTTTCTACAACTTAAATGCTGTATACAGATTGTGCCATGCATGGAGGCACTCAGCAGAGTGGGCAAGTATGGCCTGACTTCCTGCAAACACTCTATGAACCAAATTTGTGCCTATGGTGCTACAACCACCCAAATAGTGTGCCTTTCCTAATTCACACTAAAGAATACTATAGAGTAGCTGAGAAGTACATGATTCATATGTGCAAATTGCTTAATCTCTCCAAGCATTGTTTTTTCCTATATGTAAATAAAACAACATATTATCTCTCATGGGCTCAGTAATTACTTCATTAACTCATTCATTCATTCTGAGACCTATCAAGGACATACTCTAGAAGCTAAGGGGCTAGGCTTTGGAATCAGGCATCAATAAATGATCATGATTGTACATTATTATTGCTCAGTTCATCTGTGGTGGTTTGAAATTTCCCAAAGACATTTATGAAGAAACAAAAACAAATTCAGAAAACAACCGTGGAGAATGTGCTTATGCAGTCACAGAACAGGTAAGTAGAATGCAAATCTTGAATTACCCAGGTCACAAAAGCACATGACTATTCTATGAAGACCCCATTCCCACACCTTTGAGTAGTTCCTCTTCTGCTTCCTCCTCAGATTTCACCTGTTCTAAGTCAATGGCTACAAGAAATCTGAACATATTTCAGCAGGAGTGTCGGTTATGAATAGGCAGATCTGTGGGGAGGATGCATCTTTGCCCTTGATCTGCTAGACAGGTGCTTTGGAGTGAAGATCAATCACACAGTCACTAGATTTCCCTTCACCTTCAGGGATAAGCAGAGGGTTATTTCTCCACTTCAGCTCTTTCTATTGTTTGAGAAATTTCATTATTTAAAAAATTCATCATACTGAGAATTTTTCTTGATACTTTCGGCCAAGTTCTGTACCGAACTCTGTGTCTCGGTCTCTCTCTCCACTTCTCCATTCTCCCTTGTGAACCTAGGCATCCTCCTGGCTTCCTTATCCTATAGTGGATGTCACCGACCAGTTAGTCCCCCATGCCAGATATCCGTAAGTCAGTTTAGATTCCTTTATCCTGCTTATTTATACAATCACTCATCAAATATTATAAAGGATGTCACCTAACTTTTCTTCCCACCTAATTCATTTTCCCCATTCCTTTTGGTAAAACCCTGGTTGGGCTTTCAGCATATTCCCTTACTTCGCCCTGGTCTTCCTTCATCTTGACCAGCTCTTCTCAATTTCTTTCTTCACTTATCTGCCAGACTGATTTTGCAGAAAGGCAGGTCTCCCTGCAGCCCTTTTTTCATATTTTAGTACCTGAACTCCCTTCTTTCTCCTCACCTCCATCTCTTTTATAACTAGAACCATTATTCAGATGAGAATGAGATTATTTATACAATTTTGACAACCCAGGAAAGATGTAATTATTACTTTGACCAACATCATAGACATGCTGGGTGGTGGTGTTGTGATGATGAGGGTGGGGGATGCTGTCCATGGGAAGTGTCCTCATGGGTAGAGGAAGTAGAGGCAGCCAGAAAATGAGGGTTATATGCACATTTTTAAGCTCAGCACTAAGGATCCTTCTCTCCCTCATCATTCTCTTTCCTCTCCTCCTAACTCTCTTCTCCCCTCATCTATGCCTTATCCACTTCTCATTGTCTGTGACTTTCTGCTATCTTCATCACTGACATTAATTCCTTCTGGCCAATATTGTGCTAACTAGAGGAATTGTCTGGGCTGGGATACCCTTCTGGCTTGGTGCTTACTCAAGACAATAATCATATCTGTGCTTCACCTCTGAGCACACCCTCTCTTCCACTGTTCCACCCTTGCTTCTGTTGGATCTACTTATCCCAAAGCATTTGGGATGCTTTCTTCTGGAGCTACACACTACTCTACCTTCTTCCATGTCGAAGTCCTCCAAGTAGTTGAAACAGAGTCTGCCATGTTTCCTCTAAGCTTTTGTCATCGTTTCCCTGTCATTTTGGTCTTGGGCTCTCAAGAGAAAGAACTTTATTTACTCAAATGTCTCTGCTAGAGTGTAATATGCCCAGAGTTGGGTCATGTGGTGGTCATTCCACAGGAAAATAAACCCAATTTCTTTGTTCTGAACATGCTGCTTCTGAGAATATATAACACAAGATTGCATTTACTTTTCTTTTTTTGTGGAGCTTGGAACATACTGCTGTCTTATAAAAAACTTGAGGCCAACTATTTATTCATAAGTATTAACTATCATCAAAAATTTTTGTAATACTCTTTTTAATAATTGAGGGTCAATCATATTGCAATCATATTATAATCTATACAATCAATTCTTCTTTTTGGACTTACAAGCTGTTTCTGGACTTTCTTGGAGGAGCTCTTAAAAGTGAAATGATCTTGGCCTAAACTCTAGTTATTAGGGTAGTGATATTAGCTTTAAATTATATAGTTTAAATACAACCAGATAACTCATTTTTGCAAAAACAGGAGTTTATGCCCCAACTTTGTCTTTCTTATAGACTAATTTTTCTTAGTAAAGTTCCTGGAAGGAAATTACAATCTTTCTCAGGAGAATGAAGAAATAATGAAATACAAAAGCTGTCATTGTTTGAGTATTGAATCTGTGTCAAGCAGCATAGGGGCACTTCATTTAATCTCTGCCAAAGTTCACGGCAATACTAAGATGAAGGTATTCTTATCTCCATTTTCCTAAAAGAGAATTGAGACTTTAAGAGCTTCAGCAACCTCATCAAGATGTTCCTGGTAAATAAGAGCCCACATGCAAATCAGTCCAGTTTCATTTCCATTAGGCTGGGCCCCTACCATGAGCTGTAAAACAGCTGACTGCATGAATGAAGAAATGACACTTAAGTGACGGATTACTTACATGTCATTATCCACCTTTAAGGGGAGGATGGGGGCTGGAAAAAGAGCTACTATGTAAATAAAAAAAAGCTGCCCCCATTCTGGTCAGCTGCAGCCTTGGGTCCAGGGCTGGCATACAGAGACTATACTTTGGGACACACTTGCCACTCAGGGACTCAACCTGGTAAATGCCTCAAAAGTTAAATGGTGAGCCTTTGGCCTCAGGTCCTCTGACTTTATGTTCTGGACTCCTTCACTAGAGAGCATGATGCTTTTCCATCATATACCCCTCTTTTCATAAACAGATGACCCCAAATTTACCCAAGATTTCTAAGCTGGTGGCAAACAAACGAACAGAGAGTAATAATTGTATATCTTAGGATATGGATGCTGGTAATATGAATAATAATGGCTGTAAATGAATGAACTTTTATCAAGAGCCTGGCATTATTTCAAATACCCTACATGCACTAGCTCCATTTATCATATACCAGACAGATGGGTTATGTCATTCTCATCCTGCAGATGCAGAAGCTGAGGCTCAGAGCATTTCAATGACTTTACCAGATTCGCATCACTGATTCCAAGGCTTGGGCTCCTGCACTCTGAGTAGTCACAGAGTATTGTGGATGCTCCTGGAACCTCCCATTCATCTTAAGCCATCTTCCCTTGGAGAATCTTTTCTCTGAACATGTTTGAAAGATGGCTAAGGATGTTTAGGAATTTTTCCTCAACATACCTGTATCCACTGGACGGGGGAGTGAAATATGCGTGAATAGAGGTGACCTCCAGGCTCTCTATTTCCCCAGCTGTGGGAGGCTACCACCTGTAGGATTCCCAGGCACTGGGGTACTGGATGGTATCAGGCATCACCCCTCCTTCCTAGTGCAGAAAGTTTTGCACCAAGATTGGTGGGCTCCACCCCTGGAGGTAGGGAGAGGTAAGAAAGACAATTTCTGTGCATGACGGCAGTGAATCTGTGGGTCCTTGGTTCAGATCAATAGTTGACAGCTCAGTGATTTGGCCTGTCAGACTGGCTTAGGTCATCTAGTCGGATCATTACCTTGGGGCTTGCTTTCCACATCCAAGTGGCTTCCAACAGTGGAGTTTATGATTAAGGAATTAAAATTCTGGACATAGGCCTCAGCAGGTGCACCAAGTTACTCCTCCCATCAGGAGCAGCATCCTAAGTTTGGTGGAGAACCCTGAATAACATATTAGCGGCTCCCCCTAGAGGCAGAACAAGCAACCATAGAAGCATACATATACAGGCTCGTGGCCAGCAGCTGCCAACTGCCTTGTTCCTACCATCACTTTAAGGTTGAATAGGGTAAAAGTAACCCTTGAGAGTGGCAAGATCCTTCCTAAAGATTGGACATTACTATTTCTCACCTGGAGAACACAACCAACACAGAGGCATCAGATTAACTCGATAATTGGCTCCTCCATGAAATCTACAATGAATAACAGAGAGGGTAACCCCACAGCTCAACACAGTGCCTTCCATCTCAAGCTATTAGAGGGCAGTGGAGTTATACACACAGGTGTGATTCACCATATAAAGCTTCAGCTTGGGACCAAAGTCACTAATCTCCACTGGCAAGAAGTAAAGAAAAATAAGTCAGAGGTAACCCAACTTGCAAAAATACGTCTAAGGCAATACAAGGTTAGCATACCTCCTCCCACTACAGTCAAAGACCGTCCCTTGGGGATTTATAGTTAAGGACCCAAACCAGTCCTAGCACTCTCAGTTCTCAATCAATTGCCCTGATGAGAAAACCAGAGAAAGAATGCAGAGAATATGGAAGAGCAGATAAAAAGTCACTGCCAAAGAAATCATGAGACCCTCAAAATGAAAAACTAATTTAAATGAAATGATTAAGTTGACTGAGGAAGAATTCCAGAGCAGTATTATAAAGAGCTCAGTGGAAATGAGGAGAAAATAGAAACCCAACAAAAAGAAACCAGGAGAACAATGCAGGAAATGAAAGAAAAATTCACAAAATAAAATGAAATATTATGGTTAAAAAAGAAAACAAAAAAATCTCAGATATGAAGGAGAAATTCAAGAAATTTCAAACCACAATGGAAAGCCATAAAAATAGAATGGATCACACAGAGGAGAGAATCTCAGAGCGTGAAGATAATGCCTATGTGCTAAACAAATCTGATGAAGAAAAATAACGCAGAAGCAAGAGGCAAAAAAAGAACATACAAGAAATGTGGAATTATGTAAAGTAACCAAATATAACAATTATAGGCATCCTCAAGAGACAGGAAGAAAATCCACAAGGACAGGAAAATCTATTTCTTACAATAGTGAAGGAAAATCTGCATGGTCTGTCCTGAAACATAGATATCCTGATACAAGAAGCACATAGAACTGCTGGGAGACCCAATATGAAGAGGCAATCACCATGCCACATAAATATCAGACTGGCCAAAGTAAACATGAATGAAGCAATCCTTCAAGTAGTAAGATGACAACAACAGACAACATACAAACAAACCTATCAGATTAACTGCAGACTTTGCAACTGAAACCCTACAAGCCAGAAGGGATTGGGGACCCATGTCAATCTTCTAAAATAGAATAATGACCAACTTAGAATTCTTCACCTTGCAAAACTGAGTTTCATCTATGAGGAGAAATATAGACTGTCCCAGACAAACAATCATGGGTGGAATTTCGAATACCAGACCTACTTTGCAGGAAGTACTCAGACCTGCATTACACACTGACCAAAACAATAGAAAACCACTAACTTAAAAACACTCAAGAGCTAAAGTCCAGAATCCATATTCCACCATGGCTTGAGAGGTAAAACAAAACAATTAGAATTTACCCAATAATATGAACAGAAATCTACCCCAAATATCAATCCTCTCAATAAATATAAATGGCTTAAATTGTCATTTCAAGATACATAGACTGGCTGAGTGCATAAAAAAGTGTAAGTAAAGTATCTGTTGTCTCCAGGGAACACATCTAACCCAGAAAGAAGCTTTCTGATTCAAGATCAAAGGTTAGAAAACAAACTTCCAGGCAAATGGAAAACAAAAGGAAGAAGAGGTAGCAATTCTGATTTCAGACAACATAAATTTTTGAATACTAAATGTCAAGAAAGAAAAGATGGTCATTATTAAAGGTGAAAGGAAAAATCCAACATGAAGACTTAAGAATTCTTAATATCTAACCACCTAACACGAGACCAACCAGATATATAAAGAAAACCCTGTTTGAACTAAATAGAATGATAAACAGTAATGCCACAGTAGCAGAAGATTTCACCATCCAACTGGCTGAATTGGAGAGATTCACCAGACAAAAAATAGGCATATAAGTAATGGAATTAATTACAGCAAATGGATCTAACAGATATCTACAGAAAATTCCACCCAAATAAAGCCAAATATACATTGTTCTCAGCAGCTCATGGAAATTTCTCCAAAATTGACCACATCCTAGTCCACAAATCAGACCTCAGCAAATTTAAAAAAATAGAAATTGTACTATGTATCTTCTTATACTTTAGTGGTATAAGCCTAGAGGTCAATTCCAACAGAAACACTCACTTTTTACAAAGTTATGGAAATTAAACCATCTATTGCTGAAAGACTACTGGGTCAAGGAAGAGATTCTGATGGAGATCAAAAAATTCTTAGAATTAAATGATAATGGGGACACAATCTATGAAAAGCTGTGTAATACAGCAAAAGCATTCCTGAGAGGAAAACTAATAGCATTAAATGCTCACATCCAAAACACAGAAAGATTTAAAATCAGCAAACTAATAAACCATATCAAGGAACTGGAAAAAGAAGAGAAAATTAATTCTAAACTTAGCAGAAGAAGGGAAATAACTATGATCAGAGCAGAATTAAATGAAATTGAGAACAAAGAGCTATACAGAAGATCAATATAACCAAAAACTGGTTTTTTGAAAAGATAAACAAAATTGACAAGCCTCTTGCTTAACTGACAAGAACTAGAAAGTAATGAATTCTAATAAAATCAATTAGAAATGAAAAAGGAGAGATCACTACAGACATAATGGAAATCGAAAACATTATCTTTGAAAACTGTAAAAATCTGTATGCTCCAAAACTACAAAATGTGGAGGAAATGAACAAATTCTTGGAAATAGACAACCTCCCTAAGTTCAGGCAGGAGGAAATAGAATTCCTGAACAGACTAATACTAAGCACAGAAATTGGAGCAGCAAAGAAAATCTGATAAAAAAAAATCCCAGAGTAGATTTGTTCAAACCTGAATTTTACAAAAAAAAAATCAGAAAAAACACATCATATCTATATTGTAGAAATTATTTGAAAACATGGAGAAGGATGTTATCCTCCACAATTCATTCTCTGAAGCCAATATCACCTTGATACCAAACCCAGGAAAGGATATAACAAAAAAAGAAAACTACAGACCAATATCCTTCAAGAATATAGATGCAAAAATCCTCAACAAAATCTTAGAAACCAAATCCAACAGCACATCAAAGAATAATTATTCATGTCCAGGTGGCCTTTATCCCAGAGATGCAAGCCTGGTTCAACATACAGAGATCTGTAAATGTAATTCACCATATAAATAAAAGAAATAACAAAGGCCATATGATTCTCCAAATAGATGCAGAAAAAGGATTTGATAAAATCCAGCACACTTTTATGATAAAAACTCTTAACAAAATAAGCATAGATGGGAAATTCTTTAAAATTATTAAGAGCATATATAATAAACCCATAGCCAATATCACATTGAATAGAGGAAAATTGAAAGCAGTCCCACTTAGAACTGGAACCAGACAAGGCTGCCCACTATCTCCACTTCCATTCAACATAGAGGTGGAAGTACTTGCCAGAGCAATCAGACAAGAGAAGGGTATTAAGGGTGTATGACTGGGGACAGAAGAGGTCAAACTCTCACTCTTTGCTGATCATATGCTATTATATCTAGAAAATCCCATGGATTCAACCAGAAGATTCCTGGAATTGATAAATTTATTCAGTAAAGTCTGAGGATACAAAATTAATCCACATAAATCCTCAGCATATACACTAATAATAATCAAGCCAAAAATCAAAGATGCAAAACCTTTCACAATAGCATCAAAGAAAATTCAATATATAGGTATATATTTAATGAAAGAGGTGAGAAAGATATACAGGGAGAACAGCAAAACCCTGAGAAAAGAAATTGTGCAAGATATAAACAGATGGAAATCCCTACCTGCTCATGGATTGGTAAAATCAATATTGTTAAAATGTAGATAGAAACTAAAATGATCTACAGAATTAATTCAATCTCTCTCAAAGTGCCACCATAATTCTTTACAGATTTAGAAAAAAATAATTCTACACTTCCTCTGGAACTGGGGAAGTCCTCGTATAGACAAAGCTCTCCAAAATAAAAAGAACAAATTGAGAGGCATCAGTGCACCAGATTTCCAACTCTACTAAAAGGCTATAGTAACCAAAATAGCATGGCACACTGGCACAAGAACAGAGATATAAACCTTTGGAACAAGACAGAGATCCCAGACATAAAACCATCTTCATGTTGTCATCTAATCTTCGACAAAGCAGACAAAAGTATACATTTGTGAAAAGAATCTCTATTCAATAAATGGTGCTGGGAAAACTGGATATCCACATTAGGAGGATTGAAACTGGATCCTCACCTTTCAGCTCTGAGAAAAATCAACTCATGATGGATAATAGACTTAAAATAAAGCGTGAAACCTTACAAATTCTGAAAGAAAATATTGGGAAGACTCTTTCAAACATTGGCCTAAGCAAAGAATTTATGAACAAGATCCCCAAAGCAATCAGAGCAGCAATAAAAACAAATAAATGGGACCTGATCAAATTAAAAAGCTTTTGCACAGCCAAGGAAACTATCATGAGAGCAAACACACAACCTACAGAATGGGAGAAAATATTTGCTTTCTACACTTCTGGTAAAGAACTGATAACAAGAATCTATATAGAACTTAAGAAAATTAACAAGAAATAAAATCAAACAACCCAATCAATAAATAGTCAAAGGACATGAAGAGAAACTTTTCCAACAAAGACAGACTAATAGCCAGCAAACATATAAAAAAAATGCTCAAGATTTCTAATCATTAGTATAACGCAAATCAAAACTACAATGATATATCACCTAACTCCACTGAGAATGGCCTTTATCAAAAAGTTCCAAAACAACAAATGCTCACATGGATGTGGAGAGACTGGAACACACTTACACTGCTGGTGGGACTTCAAATTAGTACAACCCATGTTGAAAAGTAATTTGGAGATACCTTAAAGAGATAAAAATAGAAAAAACAATTGGGCCAGCAATCCTACAACTAGGTATCTAGCCAAAAGAAAAAAAAGACATTCTAAAATACAGACATCTGCACTCAAATTTTTTTTTTGTTGTTGTTGTTTTTTTTTATTTCAGCAAATTATGGGGGTACAACTTTTTGGGTTTCAAATAATGCCCTTTCCCCCCCTCTTCCCACTATTTTGAGCTTCAAGTGTGACCATCCCTCAGACGGTGCACATCTCACACATTATGTATGTATATACCCACCCACCCACCCAATACCCTATAAATGTAGTTCGTATGTGTCCGCTTAGGTGCTGCTCCGTTAATACCAGTTTGCTGGTGAGTATATGTGGTGCTTGTTTTTCCATTCTTGGGACACTTCACTTAGTAGTATCGGTTCCAGATCTATCCAGGAAAATACAAGATGTGCTATATCACCGTTATTTCTTAGAGCTGAATAGGACTCCATGGTATACATATACCACATTTTATTAATCCACTCATGAATTGATGGGCACTTAGGTTGTTTCCACAGCTTTCAAATTATGAATTGTGCTACTATAAATATTCAAGTACAGGTGTCTTTTTTGTAGAGTGTCATTGGATCATTTGGGTAGATGCCCAGTAATAGGATTGCTGGATCAAATGATAGATCCACTTGTATCACTTTAAGGTATCTCCATATTGCTTTCCATAGAGGTTGAACTAGTTTGCAGTCCCAGCAGCAGTGTAGGAGTGTTCCTATCTCTCCACTTCCATGCCAACATCTATTGTTTTGGGACGTTTTGATGTAGGCTATTCTTACTGGAAATAAGTGATAACTCATTGTAGTTTTGATTTGCATTTCCCTGATGTTTAGAGATGTTGAACATTTTTTCATATGTTTGTTAGCCATTATTCTGTCTTCTTTAGAAAATTTTCTGTTCATGTTCTTTGCCCACTTTTTGATAGGGTTGTTTGATTTTTTCTTGCTAATTTTCGTGAGTTCTAAGAAGATTCTAGTTATCAGCCCCTTATGAGATGTGTGGGATGAGAAAATTTTCTCCCATTCTGTAGGTTGTCTATTTTCATAACTATTTCTTTGGCTGTGCAGAAGCTTTTTAGTTTGATCATGTCCCATTTATTTATTCTTGCTGCTGCTGTGATTGCTTTTGGGGTCTTCTTCATAAATTCTTTGCCTAGGCCGATGTCTAGGAGAGTGTTTCCAACATTTTCCTCTAGAATTTTAATAGTTTCATACCTTAGGTTGAAGTCTGTTATCCAGCATGAGTTGATTTTTGTGAGTGGTGAAAGATGTAGATCTTGCTTCAGTCTTCTGCAAGTGGCTATCCAGTTTTCCCATCACCATTTATTGAAAAGGGATTGTTTCCCCAGTGTATGCTTTTGTCTGCTTTTTCAAAGATTAGATGGCTATATGAGGATGGTTTTATATCAGGGTTCTCAGATCTGTTCCACAGGTCAATAATCCTATTCTTGTGCCAATACCAGATTCTTTTAATTACTACCGCTTTGTAGTAAATTTTGATATCTGGCATATTAATACCTCCCATTTTGTTTTTATTGCCTAGAATTGCTTTTGAGGTGTGGGGTATTCCCTGGTTCCAAACGAGGTGTAAAATTATTTTTTCCATATCTGTGAAGAATGATGTTGGTATTTTAATAGGTATTGCATTGAATCTGTAGACAAGTTTGGGTAATATAGACATTTTAACGATATTGAGTCTGCCGACCCATGAGCATGGTATGGATTTCCATCTGTTTACATCCTCTGCTATTTCCTTCCTCAGTGTTTCATAGTTTTCCCTGTAGAGGTCTTTTACCTCCTTGGTTAAGTATATTCCTAGGTACTTTATTTTCTTTTTTGCTATCGTGAAGGTTATTGAGTCTTTGATTTGGTTCTCAATTTGATTGTTGTTGGCATATATGAATGCCTCTGAAATCTGTGTGTTGATTTTGTATCCTGAGACTTTCCTCCACATTTTTCAATTTGTGTGCATAAAGGTTTTTGTAGTATTCGTAAATTATATCTTGTATCTCCTTG
>CAUYPO010052037.1:0-15531 GCA_963574435.1 Cheirogaleus major
TGCCTGTAGTCCCAGCTACTCGGGAGGCTGAGGCAGAAGGATCGCTTGAGCCCAGGAGTTTGAGATTGCTGTGAGCTAGGCTGACTCCTCGGCACTTTAGCCCGGGGAACAGAGTGAGACTATGTTTAAAAAAAAAAAAAAAAAGAGGCCCTCTGACCTGGCCTCAAGATTTATTGAGGTTTTCTGTACTCCTGGGTTCAAATCCCTACTGCCTCCATGCAGAGAGAGTCCCACACCCGCCAATGGCTCTAAGACCTACACTGCCCCCTATCAGCCCTTCCTCCACTTGCTGCAAAAATAGGTCCTCACCAACTCAACTGATCATAGAGACAGCTGTCTGCCTGCTATGGTTTGAATGTGTCCCTCAAATTTTAAGTGTTGGAAACATAATCCCCAAATTCATATATCGATGGCATTTGGATGTAGGGCCTTTGAAAGGTAATTAGGATTAGATAACATCATCAGGTTGGGGCTCCCATGATGGGACTAGTGGCTTTATATGAAGAGGAAGAGAAACCTGAGCTGGCATGATGTTGCTCTCTTACCATGTGATGCCCTCCACCATGTTATTATGTGGCCAGAAAGCCCTAATCAGATGCTAGAGCCTTGATCTTGAAATTCCCAGCCCCCAGAATAGTGAGCTAAATAAACCTCTATTCTCTGTAAATTATCCAATCCGTGGTATTCAGTTATAGCAACAGAAACAGTCTAGGACATTGCCCATATTTGTCTCCCTTATTATCCTTTACTTCTGACTTGTGGATTTTGGTTAAGAAGCTCATTTTGGACTTAGGTTCCTGGGCAATTGATCTTCATATTCCTCTGTTCTTTGATGCATATATATTGATTGCCCTCCAAGACCTGGCCAACCTCCATGACATTTAATCTTACATCCTTGTCTCCTTCAAAAGCTTCTCTCTAATGACACAGTGATTCCAAACCTTCTTTTAAGATCTTTTCTTGAGACCTATTTGTTCATTAATTTATTCAATGCGTTTTTACTAAGACCCTCCTCTTTGCTAAGTACTGTACTAGGTGCTGAGGATAAAGCACAGAACAAGACAGACACAGACCCTGACATAATAATGCTTGCATTCTATCTAGAAGAAATTAATATTAAATCATTACAGAAAGCATTATTGGCTGGTGTCTGTACTCCTGGGCTTATATTCTACTCCCACTCTTAAAATGTATGCTTTAATGAAAGTGGATTAATCATTTTCTCCTAAACATTTATTGAGTATTCTCTCCTCTCAGCCTTTTTACATGCTCTTCACTTTGCTAATACTTTGCCACTGCATTCCCAGTAATCACTATGTACCTCAATGTCTATGCTTTCCTCAAGACCCAAATGAAATTCCACCTCTTTACTGGAGGATTTCTCCACCATCCCTGCTATACATGATGTCTTCCCCATCTGTATTTGTAGAATACTGGGCACCATTCATGACACTGATTTATGTTCTAGTTGTTTTTATATTCATATTGCTTTACCTGAAACACAGTAGAGTCCCTGAGGTCAGGGTCTACTACTGACGTGTCTTCATGAGCCTCACACATGTCACAGTGCCTTGAGCACAGCAGGCATGAAATGCTTCCTCAGTGGGAGAATGGCTTCTCCGGCTGTTTGCTTAATTTAACAAGCACTTAGGTAGCAGTTACTATGCACTAGGCACTGCTCACTTAGGTAGCAGTTATCAAGTGCCAGACACTGCTTTAGTGTCTTCAAAATGTCAACTCCCTGGATTCTCACAAGAACTCTAGGAGGTAGGTACTATTAAGAGCCATATTTGCAAATGAGCAACGTGAGACTCAGGGAGGCCCAAAGTCTATCTCAAGCTCAAGGACCCCAGCAGGTATATGTTAGAACTAGAATTCAGCCCAGGCAACCTGCCTCAGACCTGAGTTCTTAGCCTCGGTCCTCCAACACTGCGGTCCACAACGCCCAGGCCAAGAACCAGTACCAGTCCACGGCCTGTTCAGAACCAGAGCACGGAGCTCTTCACCCACCTCTGCACCCCTCTCCATCTGTGGAAAAATTGTCTTCCATGAAACTTAGGAAATGGGGGGCACACAGCAGGAGGTGAGCGGCTTTGTCTGCATTTACAGCCTCTCCCCATCGCTCACCTCACTGCCTGAGCTCCGCTCCCCCACCAACAACCCATGGAAGAATTGTCTTCCATGAAACTGGTCCCTGGTGCCAAAAAGGTTGGGGACCACTGCTCTAACAAGGCCTGGAATGATTTGCCCAATGAGGAACCTGTAGCTGTAAGACAGCAAACATGGGATCCAGATCTGATCCTTTTTGGCATCCCATAGCACCATTTCCCTGCTCATGTTATTCATTAGAACTATGCTTCACAGGGGGTGCTAGAGCCAACTAAATTATAGAAAGCGATAACTTACACTGGGTCTTTCTGAAGTCTTTCAGAGGGGCAGAACTCCTCTGGCCCTCTATGTCAGTGACTCAATCTTCACTTTCAGTATCACCCTCCCACCCCCAGGAGTCTTTGTAGACATTTTTTTCCTAATTGCCCCTTCATGAAATTTGAATACCACAGATACAGTGTATATCTGTTTATGTACTCTATATACATTTATATATATATGCTTTATATTAATATAAAGCAAAATTGTTTTCATCATCCAAGAACCAATATTTTCCCCCCTTTAGGGACTACATTACCCCACTGAGAATGCATGCTCAGTGTTGACCAGCTTTGCATCCTTCTAATGTCTAAGGGAAGAGCATAAGCAGGGATTCTCACCCCTATTTGACCTTGTGGAACCACAGTTTTCTGAATCATTTCAGTGAAGTAACACACATTTGCAACACTGCCCCAGACCTGATAACAATTATAATAGCACCCCCAACAACAATCTTACGATGGATATTGGGGAGAGAGAACGATCAGATCCCAGTCTCAGTTCTGAGATGCCAGGTAATCATGAGTAAAATACATTTCTTAGAACTCCCAAAGGCTCGTTTTCTTCCTCTGTGAAAAAGGGCAATAAAACTTTAAGTACTCACCTTAAGGAGCTTTTGTGAGACCATGAAGGTCTAAACTCTGCAAACTATTGAGCACTATGCAAAGGCAAATGACAGGGTTACAGCTATCTAAAGGGAAATGGATTCAACTATTTTGAAAACCACATTAAAAAGTCAATTATACTCTATATTAACTTATAATAATAAATACTGCATTGTCTGCCTGAGTACGTGGTACCTCATGCAGTCAAAGCGTCCTCTGCTTATACTAGATTCTCTCACCACAACCACTGAAGCAAAAATCACATAATGGAAAATTAAGATTAAAAAGTGGGCAAAACACATGAACAGAACACTAATTATCAGGGAAATGCAAATTAAAGCCACAATGAGATATCACCTTACACCAGTTAAAATGGCTTTTATTAAAAAGTCCAAAAACAATAGATGCTGGCATGGATGCAGAGACAAAGGAACACTTATACACAGTTGATGGGACTTCACTTTAGTACAACCTCTATGGAAAACAGTATGCAGATTCCTCAAAGAACTCAAAGTAGACCTACTATTTGACCCAGCAATCCCACTACTGGGTCACTTTATCAAAGAAGTCATTTTATCAAAAGGACACCTGTACTCGAATGTTTATTGCAGCACAATTCACAATTGCAAAGATGTGGAATCAACCCAAGTACCCACCAATTCATGAGTGGATTAACAAAATGTGGTACATGTATACTATGGAATACCAGGCAGACATAAAGAAGGATGAATTAAGGCCTCTTGAAACAATTTGGATGGAACTGGAGACCACTCACCTAAGTGAAGTGTCTGAAGAATGGAAAAACAAGCACCACACATACTCACTATTAAATTGGAACTAACAGATGAGCACACAAGTACACAGAAGGAAGTAAAACTCAGTGTAAATCAAACAGGGAGAAGGGGGGTGGAGAAGAGGGATGAAAACCCACCTAACAGGTACAACAATCACTATCTGGGTGATGGGCACACTTATAACCCTGACTCAAGCATAACAAAATCGATACATGTAACCAAAAACATTTGTATCCCTGTAATATTTTGTAATTAAAAAATTATAAAATATATTAAAAAGGGACAAGGAAACCATACTCTGAGGGGAAAGGAAGAACCTTTAAGATGGGGCCATCTGTCCACCAGATTTAGAACTTAACTTCCCCAGAGAGATACTGACATAAACAAACCTTATCCAAGGAAATTGCAACAAAAATGCTTTCTTTGATATCCTAATTTCTTTCTCCGATCTCATTATTTTTTCTTGAAGTTTTGAGTCCAGATAGTAAAAAAGGAAAGAAAGAAAAGTAATAAAAGGAAAGAAGGAAGGAAGGAGAGAAGGAAGGAAGGAAGGAAGGAAGGAAGGAAGGAAGGAAGGAAGGAAGGAAGGAAGGAAGGAAGGAAGGAAGGAAAGAAGGAAGGAAGGAAATTAATTAAGTAGGATCCTTCCATTGTCATCCCCTTTTAAAATGTAAATTTTTTTCAATGGGTAAATATATTACATGGAGATGAAATGCTTTCGTCCAGCATTTCCCAAACACTCCCAGGTCTGCCCCAGGCATGTAGGTGCTGGTAGGTATGGCTGGGAAATGGTGTTTTTAACAAGCTCCTCTAGTGAGTCCCAATATCTACAGTGTTAGGAAACTGCTGTCACCCAATCCCCTGGCCTTCCAAGCTTTTCCCTCTCTTTCTCCTACCAGTTTATTTATTCCTTCATTCATCCCACACACCTTCAAGAGTGTCTCCCACATGCTAGGACTTATACATGTATATTGGGGTACAGTCCCCAGGCCCTTCCTTTTATAGAGCTCCAAGTGTAGCAGAGAAGACCAACAATGAGCAAGTTATTACAAGGCAAAATATGCCACAAGGTGGGAAGTCCTGGGTGAAAGGTGAGGCCTTGGAAGGAAAAGGTAAGGATTCTGGAAGTTATCCTAAAGGTATTCAGAAATAGAGTGGCATAATGAGATTTACATTTTAGTATAGCTGACATTCATTTAGCTTTTACGATGTGCCAAGCAATGTATTAAGCACTTTACATGCAATATTAACTCAATTAATCTTAACAACAACCCTATGAAGCAGATACAACTACTTCCCCTGTCTTGCAGGGGAGGCAAATGAGGCACACAAAGGAGATTAGTAACTTGCCCAAACTCACACAATAGAGCTTGTAACCAAACCTGTGTTGGTGTGCTTAACCACTCTCCAGCCCCTCTGAAGGATCACCCTAGGCTGTGAAACTGGATGCTAGTTGGTGCCGAATGGTTTGGAAAAGCAAGAATGAGTGTAAGAATGCTAGTTGGGAGGCTGTGGCAGCTGTCCAAGTGAGAGATGCTACTGGCAATACAGACAGAGAGAAATGTATAGATTTGAGAAATGTATAGAATCAAAACTAGCAGTTCTCAACTTTGGCTGCACATTGAGTCACCTGGAAAGCTTTTTAAAAAATAGGAATGTCTGTGTCTCACTTTCAGAAATTCAGATTGTATTGGTCTGGGCACTGAAATCTTTTTAAAGCTCCTCAAGTAGCCCAGGACGCAGGCAGTTAAAAACTACTAGTCTAAGCCAGTATTTCTAAGACTTTAATGTGAATAAAAATAACTTTAAAATCTTGCTAAAATGCAGATTTTAATTCAGTTGGTGGTGGGAGGTAGCACTGGACTGGGATTCTGCATTTCTAACAAGCTCCTGAGTGATGCAGGTGCTGCTAGTCCACAGACCACACAATGAATAGCTTCCTTACCTTAAAAATGAGTTAGGTAGAGTCTGCAGTTATTGATCTCATCAGTCCTTGGGGTGACTGGGAAAATCCTGGGTCAATCAAGATACTTGGACTAGTCACCGTCTTCCACAAGCATCCTTTTCTAGGTTTCTTGCAACTGGTTAGAGAGGACCAGGTTCTGATGGGTGTGCCCTTGAGACAAGATTGATAATACTGCTTTAGGCTATAGCAACATGATTTAATGATTGAACAACTATGAAAAGGAAGGGAGAAAAGCATAGTCAAGTTTGAAAAGCAGACTCAGATTTCTAGATTGGCTATTTGATGATATTAGTTTAAATACAGAACACTACAGAGCAGCTGAGGGGTGTGTGTGTGTGTGTGTGTGTGTATGTAGGAGGGAAATGAATTCAATTTTGAACATACTAAGTTGGAGTTGCCTGTAAGACTTCCAAATGGAAATATCCAGCAGAAGACTGGGTGGATGAAAATATTTGGGGCAGGTGAAGAAAAAGCCAACACAAAGACCAAAAAAGGAACATCCAGAGAAAAGTAGAAAACCCAGGATGTGTGTTGCTGTGGAAGACGAGGAAAAGGAAAGAAAATTTTGAGAAGGAGGACGTGGGAAATAACATTGAATGCTACTGAAAAATCTAGTAATTGAATGCTTGGAAGTTTCCATTAGCTTCAGAAGGAAAGAGATCTTTGGTGAGAGCAGTTTCATTGTGGGAGAGGTAGAGGGATAGAAATAAAGTTGTGAGAGATGGAGGAATGAGTGTTAATGAGAAAGTGTGGGAAATGTTTTAAAAGATATTTGGTTGTGAAGGTCAAGAGAAAGACAGAGCAGCAGTCTAGCAAGAAGACATGTGACCAAAGAAGGTTATATTTTAAAGATGGGTGCATGTTTAAATGCTGATGGGAAGAAGTTGATAGAAGGGAAGAGATTTTCCATAGAGGAAGAAAGACAGGACAGTCAATCAAGCAAGATACCAGAAAAGGCAGGTGAGGAAAACATGTCACGGTAGGAAGAGGACACCTCATCCCAACATGGGAAAAGGGTGCAGCTAAGATTATAAATGTTGTGGAAGAGATTTGACATTGTGTCTAATTGTTTCTACTTTCCCTGAGAAGAGAGACCTGAGTCACTAAGAGATGGAGATGGATAGCAGGATCAGAGGTTTGAAGAAAGTGGAAAAGATTTAAAATAATTATTGTACAGAGCAAGGCAATCAATGAATTGCTAGGCTAGGTTTGATGGACCACTTGAGATGAGTAATCATGAATTTACAGTGGAATGAATTTACCTTGTCTTGTGACTTTTTTCTGGCAGTGCTTATCTGCCACAGGAAATGTATAAAGAAATTAGGTGATTTGAGTTCATCCAGGCTTGAGAATTTCCTAGATAGTAGGGTGAATTGAGTGAGCCTCCTCCTCATACCCCCTCCCCTGGCACAGAATGTAAGGATGCACTCATTTTAAGGGTCATGCAAGTGTAGGTTTGGCACCTGAAAGTGAGTGTCCCCTTATATTTTGTGCAGGGGGAGGAGGATGTAGGGGGAAAGCTGATTGGTCGTAAAGAATATTGACAAGAGAGCAATTACAAGGATGAGACATACTATGCAAGAGGGAAAAAGAGGAAAGTCAAAATAGGGGAAAGTGGAGGGATGAGGCAGTGGGGGAAACTGACTGAGTAAATGAAAAGGCAAGGAAGTTGTGGCCAGGGAGGAATGTCTGAAGTTGTGGTCTTAGAGGTGGAACGAGTCCTGAAAAGCGCCAAGGTTAGATGGGAGTTGTGGGTGGCTGAGGTGGAGGCTGAGGAGCTTCAAGATCAGGGTGTTAGATGGGTTGTTCACATAGCTGTTGACTTTGCCCAGCATGTATGGTAAGACTTGGGATGGGGGGAAGAATGGGCCTACTGCCAAAGGTCTTTGGTGAATACAGAGGCAAATCTAGGAGACCAACCAATGACAACAACAGGGAAGCTTAAAGAGAAGTAAAACTCTTAAGTATAAGTCTCAAAAGGAGCAGGATATTTTGTTTTTGGGTTTTGGTTTTGTTTTTGCTTACAAGAAGGTGAAGGAGCTGAAAGCGGCTTTGGAGAGTAAAGAAGAAACTGGCCCCACTGTCCCATAATGTGTGGGAATGTGAGCTGCAGCCAACTCAAGCAGCAGCTGGGGTGATGGTCTCTTCACTGATCAACCACGTTTCACTTAAGGCTGTCATGAAAAGACTGTTTTATGAAAGAATTGAGTTTGTTGGCAAATTGGTTAAACAGGAAATTTTAATTCCAAAGAATCTGAAGCATGGTAGAATTAGCTGGTTCACAGGTTGAGGAGACAGTAAGTCACAGCTAGTCCCATGAGGATGGTGGGTACCCAGAACTCTAAGAATTTCTATTTTGGCCTGCATGTGACATCCTGAAGCTATCATATGGGGCTCAAATTTTTTTCCTTCCTCATGGTTCTCAGGGATGGAATAGCAGTCAGTGGTGATAGGGAGAACCTTATTGTGACTCCCATTTCCTTAGCGCCTTCCTTTCAGCCCAGTTGATAACAATAATGTAAATAATAATAATAATAATTACAAATTCTTACCAAATAACTGAGTGCCTACAATGTGCCAGGCACTGTTTTGGGTGCTGGAAACAGTTCACACATTACAGACAAAGTTCTTGACCTCACAGGACTTACACTCTATTAGATCATCAAACCATGAACAAGAAACAAAAAACAAAATATATATCTAAGATTGGGGAGCTGTACTTATTATGAAAGAAAGTTAAGTGAGGTAAGTGCAAAGTAAGTCAAAGAACGCCTCCTCTCTGAGCAGAGATCTGAATGATGTCCATAGGGAACCAGCCACATGAAGATGGAAACAAAGAATATTCAGATCAAGGGAATAGCAAGTACAAAGGCCCCATGGGAGGGAAGGCACTTAGGATGTTTGAGGAAAAACAAGAAGGCCATTATGGCTGATAGGAGGTCTTGCTAAAGCCAAGACCTGAAAGCATCCCCTTTTAACCACCTGCTGCTAAGTAGGAAGTTGTAGGGTCTCCATGGTTAAATTGTGTAAGGATCTGGATCTCCCTAAGCTGGTTCAAAAGGTTGAGGCTCAGTGAGAGCAGCAGGCTACCCTCAGGGGTGGTGGAGGAACTGAGGAATCCTTTCCACACATTGTATGGGAATGAACTTGTTTAGTAGGTCCAAGGCCATCTTGGTCCCTGATCTATTGCACAATCACAGTGGAGATGGGGAAGTGTTATTACCACTTTCACATCTGAAGACATTTTATCGTAAACTAGGGACTTGCCTAAGACCTTCGGCATGTGGCTATTGTATGAGGTAGTATTTGGCAGGGGCACCAGCAATGTGGTTGGCAGAAAAGTTACATGAAATAGAGGATTTAATTTTTCCATGAGGTCATAGCACGGAACTCAAGCAGAGAAGCCAAAGACCAAAAGGAAGCAAGGACCATGTCATGAACAGCACAACTTATGAGATACTAGATACACACCCATCTCAATGGGTATAGTCTCATGAATTGCTCATTTCTCTAATTGGGTTGCTTTATGTTTATGAATCAGAGCTGAGTCCATGAAATCACCTAGGGTCCCTGAGACAATCATGACTTTAGTCCAAAGATAGGAGTCTATACCCTGATCCCTAATGAGATGAGAAATACTCCATTATAAGACTGAAGACCAGTACGTAACATGAGGTGGGACTCAGCAAATGCTCTGGAGCACCCATGAGCCTAAATCTACTAATAAAGTTGTTTTCACTGTCGTTGCCATATTTACACAATCATAGAGGATGGTGGATATGGAGGTCAGCCATGGTAGCTATGCAAATATATATGCTTTATTGGGAGATCACTATGGTAATGCCCAGGTTTCAGGAATTTGGGTTTAGCACACAAAAGGGAGTCCCATGAAGTTCTGTACTCCCTAATCCCCAAACTACCTCCTGCCTTCCTGGAAATGTCTATGAGGCTAGATCTTTCAACTCAAGCTCTCAGAAAAGGTATGGGTTGAAGGAATGGTCCCTACCTCCCACCTCAGAATTCTCTAGAGTACATCAAGACCTTTGGCCAGGCAAATGTAGGAAAACACTATCTACCTCAGCAGGGCAGGAAGTAAGGTATGAGGGGATGCTGGTATTTGGGCTCTATCAGAATTATTAATGACACCTCATCACAAACAACCAAGACCACAAGTATCCTTGTAATGACTATTTCAGCTGCCCTCTACAGCTCAGGAAATATCTGCCATGTTCTGCCTCCCATCCTTCTGTTGAAATGTTCCTTTTCCCATCTGGTCTTCCTGGTTTTGATCTCATTGTCTCACATTCAGATTTTACCTCTCTGCCTAGCCTGTCTGGATTGATGCCTTACTTGGATAATTGGCCTTGAATTGGCATCACCGCAGGATGTTGCCTCTCAACTTGACTGTCTTAGCACTATGCACTGCAGTTCTAGGCAAATGTTCCTCCTATGCCCATTCCAGGCCCCCACATATCAAAGTTTAAGGACCTTATTTCTTTGAGGGACTTGTGAGTAACTATAGTGCTTATTAAAATTATTTGTTTACACGTTGGTTTCCTTCAAATTGCCTGGGAGCCTCTGAGGGGCAATAGACCTGGAAACTGATCTCTCATCTATAAAAAGAAAAATAAAAATGTCTTCTTTGCCTACCTTATAAGGTTCTTCTGAAGATAAAAGGAGAAAAGTGACAGGAAAGCACTCAGGTAAGGAGTAAAGCATCATAAAAATGTGTTGCTGTCACCAAAATCCTAAAGATAAGGTATTGAGCTTTATGTAATCTGTTCCCTGCCCACCTCTCCAAATTCAAGTTCTAGCCAGTCTCATCTTCTTCAGAGTCCAGCAAACTCATCCTTGGGGCCAAAGGAAAAGTTTTCCTCTGCCCTCTCAAGGTTTGCTGAACATCACTAACAAGAAGCAAATTAACAGGAGAAAAGGCATACAAATTTATTAACATGTACATGGGAGCCTTTAGAATGAAGACCCAAAGATACAGAGGAAATTGTCTACTTTTATGTTTAGGTTTAACAAAGTATGGACAGCCATGTAGAAATATGATTAGATAAAAAGGACAAAAAGGATACAATCTAATACTAATAGACTGATTGGGGAAAGCTAGCAAGGCCTGTCTGTCTAGATTCTTTTTGGCCTCTCTGAACATGCATTCCTTCTTTCTGGGTATGGAACAGGACCCACTATGGAATGGGGGTCTTAAGACGTACAGTCAAACAAGGTAGGTCAGTTAATATTTTATGGCTAGTTCTTACACAAAATGGTAGGGGAGGAAGACAGAGTAACATTTTTAGGTTTTATAGCTGGCTTTGGGGGAAAAGGGTTCTGGTTTCTATGGCTAGCCTTGGGAGAGAATGGGACTGAGGGATAGGAGGATAGAAGATCAGAGAAAAACTTTTGTTTCTGAGGCCTTCATTTTGGGGTATTGTTTTCTGAGTCCCAACATTCTCCATACTGAAACTTCTGCAAGAAATTTCACAGTCCAGAAACTGGTTTGGTGGTTTGTCTTATAAGCCATTGAACCAGTTTCTCAGTCTTGAGAATAGGCCATTCCAGATAAACGGTTAACAATTGTGTCTCATTTTAGGCAGTGGTGTTGTACATGGGCTTTCGCCAAAGTCAGGCCTCTATATGATTTGAGTAATCAGATATTTAGTAACAGACATTTTATGGAAATTAAAAAAACAAAGGTTAATGGTTAGAACAAATTATAAACTCAGTTTTTGAGTCCAGAGTGTAGCCAGTCAAGAAGATTTTTAAATGTTGAGATAAGAAGTATCTTTAGATGAAGTGAGAGTGGATTGGCAATCTGATACATTTTTCCTGGTTTGTAGTTTCTGTTAGGTGTTCCAGTGAACTTTTTGAGTAGTCTATACATTAACAGGCACAAAGGCTGTTTATATATTAAGTTATTCTAATTATTTTAAAGTTTATATTAAGTTATCTAGCTTTAGTTTGTAGGGCTTTAGGACAAAGCAATTTTAATTTTAGTGATTTCAAGTCAGAAAAATGAAAAAAAATTACAAATATTAGTTTGGAGACTTGTTGCCAGGAAAGAATTTAGGATTCAGTCTAAATAGTAGGCAAATAATAAAAACTTAAAAACAATAGACAAGGCTAGAATCTAATAACAGGTGTACGATAGGGTTTTTATTTTTAACAAAACATTACTGTCATAGAAACTGCAAGGAGATTTTGGTCTAGGTCCAGTTGCTTGTCACACAAAGATCCAATTATTCAGACAACAAAGATTGCCAAGGAAGAAAGAAATTTTTAATACAAGAGACATCTGGTCAGAAGAATGGGAGAAGCCTCCTCAAATCTTTCTCTGACTGAGGGAGATCATATGCTTTTAAGGGAGGGGCCAGGTGCCTTGGGGAAAATTGTGATGTCTATGTGCATTGGGGGCAGGTTGTGGGGGATGGTGTACCCTGTCAGGATGTCTTCCCAGGGACCTTCAGAATCTTAGCTCTTTGTCTTGCAGGAAATCCACTATCTGTCTATGTCTATGGCCATACCACCCTGAACATACCCAATCTCATCTGAAAATCCACCATTTCTGGGAAACAATTCCAAAGGTCAAGTAGTTAGTTAACGGAGAGGATTATATAGGGGTCATTGAAATTTATTCAGTGTGGGGCCAGTTATATCACCATGGCATTTGGGGTGATAGTTGGTTGATGGAGGCAGGTGGTTCTCATAAAGAACCTTACTGTAGTCAAAAACTTGATAACTACTACACTCATCTTCCTCTACTATCTGAAGGCAGATAGTGCAAAGGCACAATAGAAGACAGGAGTAGAAAGTGCTTATAAATCCACCGTGACTTAGCCAGGGTGCTTGCTACACTTCACATGTGGCCTGCCTTCCTCCCCAGCATACTATGACTTTGAACCACCAAAGAGGCACCGTGTTGTGGAATATCCACTTTGTGATGCTCAGGGCATGCACGACACATAGCACGCTCATTCCTGCTGCCTGATTCTTACTCACATTGATTCCCTTCCTTGAAATAACCTCCTCTTGCCCTTTAACTTGCTAAATTCTCCCCATCTTTAAGGACCCAACTCCAGTTCCATCTTATTCAGGAAGCCTTCCCAGAACATTCCCCCCTCGTCAATCACCTTCCTCTGACTTCCTATGGCACTTAGAACCTGCACCTGAACAATTCAGCATCTGCAGCTGTCCTGTGTCGTGTTTCTCTCCCTAATTGTTTTGGGTAGGTTGGGCTACTCTCCTTGACTTCTGTGTACTTTTGTATCTTTTGTTGTGCTGTCTAGAAAAATACTGGGTATATAGTAAGTATTCAATAAATTCCTGTTGATGGAAGAGCATGTTTGAAAACTAGAGAAAAGAAAATTAGTGATGGACTTCATCCACCTCACACTTTTGCCTCCAGCTGCCCTTTAACAAAAAGCAATGCAACAGTTTGTTGTCTTAGTAATATATGATTAATCGCATAAGAAATTATGATTGTCTTCCCCAAATTAAACATATGTAATTTTGCTATTAGGTGTATAACTTGTTTTTACGATAAAGAACTAGAAATATTTTATATCATTTCATGTATACTTTCATTTAACATTTTATGAGTGTCTGCTATCTGCCACACCCAGCCCTAGATTCTAGGGACAGGAATATGAAAGAAACCCAGCTTCTCCCTTCAAATAGCTCAGCAGTTGGGGAAGATAGGCCTATAAACAATCAGTCAAATACAACAGAAGAAATGCTCTGACAGAGTTAGAGGCCTCTCTCTCACAGCTTCACAGAGGAAGTGAAAAAGGAAAAGACTTATTAAATATATACAATTTTATCTGTCAATTAAATTTTTTAAAAAATCCTATAAGTTCTTGGCCTATAATGAATTTAAAAATATGATGTCCTCTGTATCTAGTAGAGCACATTTTAGGTGTAAAAAAATCTATACATTTTAAACTCTTTAAAGGAGCTTTTTTGACTATCCTATCACATGGTGTTTGGTGAAATAAATAAAATAGTTTATTTATTATCATGAAGCAACTATAATACCCTAATTGTTAGTCTTATGTCTAGCACACTTCAAAGAATAAACTGCAATTGAACCGCATTCCCAGGAATTATTGTTTATTTTCCTGGAAAGAAAGTACTGGAACTTTCTAGTCCATACCTACCTTGGTTCTGAAGATGCTCAGCTTCTAAAAAAAAGTCCTAGAACTTTGTATTAATACACTTGGAGGAAAAAAAAACCCTCATAGTTCCTCAAACACAGGCCACAGGCATCCATAAGAGGTGGTGCTCAGGAATTTCTTCCCATTGGAAATCTCCAATTGGTCCTCTTTAGTGCTTTTCCTCAAGGCTACTCTAATTCTAAATGGAGCCATTATTTTTATTCTTCTATCAAGGTTCTTCTTTAACATCTTACTCAAGCATGGGTAACTTTTTTTTTTTAACTTGGAAACTTTGAAAAGAAAGTTACTGAATATGTATACAGAGTTCTGGATTTTGGCCAGCCCTGAGGAGAGCTGATCATTCAGCCAGGTTCACTCCAATGATTCCAGTTTCCATCTTAAATTTCTTCTTCCCACTGTCTCTAACCTCCTTCTTCACTGTTGTGCCTAGGGCCTTCACTCTGATGTGTATCATTTTGATTTTGTTGTCCAATTCAAGAATGTTCGCACTCTAAGAGGGCTTTGGGTGGGGCCACCTGAAGAAAACTCAGAGACACTCCTGCTGAGATCTGAACAGAGGGGCAACTCTAAAGAATTTCCCCACCCAGGCTCTCCACAAAGCCCATCACTGGCTGATCACTCCCCTCAGAAGGCTGAGCCTATTTTCCAAACCATGAATTCTGATCCAAGGTTCAGCAGAGGAGTTTTTGTGCCAATCTCAGGTGCAAATGACAGCCTGAGAGACAGTGTTTGAACACAGACATTTAGAATTGTGTGAACATTTTCATGTTTTATGGTGATAATAAGGAAATTTATCTGCAGACTCTAAAATAATCTGAAAAACATCAGGAATAGAGGCAAGTGAGTAGTATGATTCTATTGCCCTAATGTGAGGTTCCAAAGGGAGGCAGGGTAGACCATTGACCTTACTGTTCAGAAGGTTCTAGCTAGTAGCCCTCAAAACCTCATTTCAAGAAGGGTTCTGTGCCAGTGCATTAGATTAGTTAACCATTGTTCTATATGTGCATTTTAGTTGATATTGCTGTGTATTAAAGGATAAACAAATCCTAATGCTCAAAGTATGTTAATAGAGGTAGTTAAATACTCTCTTTATATATGTCCTTTTGTTAGTTTTTAGGAAGGACTGTCTTCTGGGAGTGACCTTTATTAATCCACCTCTTGGAGCTAGACTTAGCCTGTACTTAGTCACTGGAGTGGGGGAAGAGGAAGGGTAAAGGGAAGGACTCTTTGCTAGTATCTTCATATCTAGAAGATGGCTTTAGATTATAACCGTCGGTGTATATGTGCATTTTTAGTAAAGTATCTATTTATTGTGGACAAAGTTCATTATTTTGTAACATCTAAGCTTTGGAGATGTCTTGAGGAGACAATGTATGATAAAAAGAACTAGTGAATAGCTATTTTGTGATTATCTTGGTAATAATTGATAGAAGAGATGCATGTTGGACATGGAATTGTTAAACCATCTCTGAGCAGTGTATATCAGGACTTGTTCATTAGGTTGGCAGCAGAGGGGCAGAAGGAAGTATGAAAGGAGAGAAGTATGCAGATGTGTTCATATT
>CAUYPO010052038.1:0-28501 GCA_963574435.1 Cheirogaleus major
AAAATTTAAATAAAGAAAGAATCGATGCCGGTGTGTCACCGCTCCCCTGCTCCCGCCCTGAGTACACGTTTTGGTGAGAGAAGTGGGGTCCCCTTCCCTCAGCGCCACCTCCTAACATCGCCACCTCAGGCGTTAGGACTCAGACCTGTGAGTTCTGTGGGGACGCAAACACTCAGTCTGTAGCAGAGAGGGAGGGAAAGAGGCGGACGCTCCACTCAGAGCCCACAACACATGCAGAAGCCCATTGTGCGAAGCTGTGAGGAACTGAGAGAATGTCTCTTCAGCGGAAGGGTTGAAGGAGGGCGATGGCAGGGGTGAGGCTAGAGGCAAGGTCGTGGGACACGTTTTACGAAAGTTGGGGGCTGGGCCTGTTGGAGAAAACACAAGAGCTGGCCTGGCGGGCGCGGTGGCTCACGCCTGTAATCCTAGCACTCTGGGAGGCCAAGGCGGGTGGATAGCTCAAGGTCAGGAGTTTGAAACCAGCCTGACCAAGAGTGAGACCCCGTCTCTACTAAAAATAGAAAGAAATTAATTGGCCAACTAAAAATATACAGAAAAAATTAGCCAGGCGTGGTGGCGCATGCCTGTCGTCCCATCTACTCGGGAGGCTGAGGCAGGAGGATTGCTTGAGCCCAGGAATTTGAGGTTGCTGTGAGCGAGGCTGACGCCACGGCACTCAATCTAGCCTGGGCAACAAAGTAAGACTCTGTCTCAAAAAAAAAAAAAAGAAATACCATTTAATATATGTGTTTATGCAATGTAAGCTAGTTGACTTGGCCAAAGCTATGTGTCCTTAAAACAAAGATAACTTCTCATGTAAAGCTGCCTTTGATCTGTCTGAATTTCACTGATTTCCCTCAGAGTCTTTTATTGTCATTATGATTAAATCTAGAACGTGAGCCTAATAACTCAGGGAAATACAAACTCACAGAAAATAAGACTTGAAATGGACTAAGGGGGATCACTTCATCCAATTCCGTCATTTTGCAAATGGAAAACCTGAGGTCTGAAAAGTGATACAGTGAAGTGCACAGAGCTCCCAGTCCAAAATCCTGCTACTCTGAATAGAACCTAACTAACCCCAGAGCAATCCCTGTTTGACTTTAAACTCCCCTGACTAACCCTGATAAACACCAGTTTTAGGAAATATGCTCTGTAAACTTGAATGTTCAAATATAAACAACAGATATCTGTCCTATTTATATTATTTTCTTTTCAAAACCAAGGCCTGAGCTCCTTGAATTGTTCCTAGTATGCGGAAATAGCTATCGACAACTTTGAGGAAACTGGGAAACCAAAATGGAAATGTCCTCGCAATCCTGACATCTTGGAACGCTCGCCAGGGATGTTCAGGGAGCTAGGCCAGCTTGATTCTCAGTTTCTGGCAAGGCCTGTCTGTATTTGTGTGATTTCTGATGGCTAAAAACCTGGGATCTGGAACTAAGTCCTGATTACTCTCACTACCTGTGTGATCCTGGGCCACTTAACATAACTTATCTGTCCCTCAGTTTCCCCATCTGCTGAATGGAGATAATAACACTTGCACCATAGGGTTATTGTATAGATGTAAATACATGTAAACACGCACAGGACAGTTCACGGGTGGCTACTGTCATTATATTGATGATCAGATGATGGCGATGATGATGGTGGCGATACTGCTTTATTACGCATAAAAAGGAGACACCTATTTACTCATCCTTAATAAGTCACAAATAAATTAATTTCATTCAAATTTTATTCAGAATTATTTTAAAAATTGATCTTGTCTTAAATTCATGCAGGTATATCATCTCCACTTATAATCTCTGAATTCCTCAGGTACCGTGCATTAGATGATACCTTTGTGTATAAATTATAGTGCCTGGCAGTTTGCCTTACACATATCAGCTGCTCAGCAGGCATTTGTTGGATTAATCAATGAAGGTTTAAATAAGCAAAGCTCAGAGGTAAAAGAGATTGCGGCCCACCTCCCTCTCCCACCCCACCCCTGCACACACACACACACACACACCAACCCTGCTCAATTTATTGGAAGGCACCCAAATCGCTGATGAAACATTTGGCTCAAGTCTTCAAAATAGTATACAAATAGATAGATGGCCTTTTTTTTTTTTCTTATAGCTTTTAATATCCTGTTCCTTATAAATGACTTTCGGGCTCATTTTATATTATGGTTATCTTCTGAAAATGTATTACAGCCTAATAGCCAGGGTTCTTTCCCTACCTCCAACCCTGGCTTTTTGGTTTGGTGCTGATTTTTTTTACTTTCAGACATTAATTTAAGTATTCTGCTTGTCAGTGGATGAGTGAATGAATTATTCATTTTATTATGAAACATAAATTTTAAAGAACAGCATTATAACTTCTTTTTATATGCCAAAAATAATAGATCATTCCAGCAGCCATTGTGGCACCTTTATCTAACAGAGGGTACACTTTTGAAAGCTGTGCCAAACTAATATGTTTTAGTACAACTACAACTATGAAACAGTAGAAGAATCCAGCTCAGTTTGGTATCTAAATGACAAATATATAAGCTACACCTAAATTAGGTAATGCTAGAACTCTTTGATTGTCATTAACAGTAAGCAGAATAAATGCTCAAGCAAAATTAGCATGTTAAAACCCTGCTTTCTATCCATAAACATAACCCAATTCTCACTTCTCTTATCAAAATTTTATCCACACGAATTAAGAAACACGACTGACATAAATAAGGTTAACCTTAACATCAATTACAATCTATTCTAAAGACCCTCCTACCATAATCCAAACTTCTGTATAAAATGCATAACTATACTGAATTGTACTCAATATCTATTAATACAAAGCATGCCATCTAAAATTTCTGACTTTTCAGATCACTGTTATATATTAACATTTTAAAGCTGTATCTGAATAGCCAAGTGTTAAACATATCTTCTAGTAATTATTTTTTTTTTCCTATAGGCTATGGCTTTTGCTCAACATGATGACAAAAACAAATTTTTAATATGGTATTATAAATTCCAGTCCACATCCTCTTTTTCCCAAACTTATCTCTTTAGTTATAAAAGCAATGAGGCTTGGCTGATCGGCATCCTGTTAGACTCGACAGATAAAACGCATATTACTTTCTGGCCCATCTTTATTTTAAAATATTAATAAAAAGGAGCGTGAAAGGTACTCATTACAGACTAAGAAACAGTCATTACAATGGTGGAGATAGATTTACTCAATGACAGAGGAGTGAATGAACCTAGGCAGTTAAGACTACTCAGGAGCATGAAAAGCCATACTGATTATTTTAATTTCCTAAACTCTTTAGTGTTCTGAAAGGCTCTTTAAAACTTCATATTCGTTCACATTTGTCTGTTGCTATTATCTTGTCCAAAGCTCTCACTCACCTTCATGCTACCCAGAAAGACTGTTAGCATCAAACTGGCAAGATTTAATCAGAGTTTATTGCTCCAGATAAAAACACTGCCATTTTTTATCTTTTTATTAAATTTACAAACTTGGGCATCCACATTAGGGATCGAAAGGTGATTGCCTATTTCCTCTGCTGGAATGCAATGTTATACTTCTCATAGAATAAAAATCCCCTTCCTTTGATTTGGTGAAGAGAAACAAGACTTTCTTATTGCAGGGGGCCCAGAAATTTCCCTTGAGATTATACTCAGGGATGATAATCTAAATCTTTAACAGCAACAACAAAAAAAGGTGGATTTGAACTTCTGGCTCTTGCTCATGGATATATCACAAAAGCAAAGTAATCACACTCTGTTCCTGGAGCACAGCAATAATACTGCCAATTTGGAAGTCAAACATGAAGAAAATTTTAGAGTGCCCAGATATGGATACATAAACACATGATAACAAAAATTAGAACGGTCCTTAACAAGGTTTCATGATAGCCCCATTTCAGATTTCAAAGAAAAGTGTTAGATGTACCTTTTCCAGGAAAAATATCTTTTCCTTTCTAATGACTGTCAACTGTCACTTATGAGAGTAGTCATACGTTGTAATTCAAAAACTTATGAATTCCGAAACTACCAGATATATCCGTGTTATCCATTGTTGTTGGGTTTTTGTTTTTGTTTTTGTTTTTTAAAGAGACAGTCTCGCTATGTTGCACAGGCTGGAGTGCAGTGGCTATTCACAAGCACGAGCACAGTGTGCTCCAGCCTTAAACTTCTGGCCTCAAGTGGTAGTTGGGACTACTGGCTTGGGTGTACCCATTGATTGTTCATCAGCACCAGGCAGGGCACTGATGAAAAGAAAGCTATGAATGCCATTTAAAATCACAAGTACGGGCCGGGCGCGGTGGCTCACGCCTGTAATCCTAGCACTCTGGGAGGCTGAGGCAGGAGGATCGCTCAAGGTCAGGAGTTCGAGACCAGCCTGAGCAAGAGCGAGACCCCGTCTCTACTACAAATAGAAAGAAATTAATTGACCAACTAAAAATATATACAGAAAAAATTAGCCGGGCATGGTGGCGCGTGCCTGTAGTCCCAGCTACTCGGGAGGCTGAGGCAGGAGGATCGCTTGAGCCCAGGAGTTAGAGGTTGCTGTGAGCGAGGCTGACGCCACGGCACTCACTCTAGCCTAGGCAACGAAGTGAGACTCTGTCTCAAAAAATAAATAAATAAAAAAATAAAATCACAAGTATGTAAAAGGTAATTGCTACTTTTCTATATCATCTCTTAATAACCACTATTTGTTGAACCCACTAGCTTCCAGGCATGTTACATACATTAGCCAGATAGTATGATCATTATCTTATAGATACTGTGTGTGTGTATATATTTGGAAAACAAGAACAGAAATTGTCTGAGGCCATAGACAATTAGTTAGCTTGTGGTAAAGTAGGATTCAAACTTAGGTTTCTCTAACTCCAGAGACCATGCCATTTTGTTTTATCATTCGCTTCTGATGAAGCAAAATTAGTTCGGCCTAAAATAACAGCCCGCAATGTGTAAATTCACTAGTGTCCTGCCTTACTTCCAAAATTTTGTACAAAATCTTGATTTTTTTTTTTATAATAAGCCATTCTATATATAAAGTTTCAAAACAGCCATAAATACCTAAAGAAAATATATATTTTACAACTGAACCATAGCACATTCTTAATCTGGAAGCAACTTATTTAGATAAACTATTTTTACATTGTAAATACAGAAATGTGCAAAGAAATATAGTTCGTCCATTTTACAATCTGCCACACATGCATAATACCATGTTGTGTTGCCAAAATTAACTATTAGATTATGCATATTTTTTAGAGTTTTAATTATTTTTGTTGTCATTATGATTTCCTCTAGCATGACATAATTCAATAAATAGGCAAAAACATATATTCGAATGACTTATATCTGGTGAACCACAGACCCATCCTCTTGACTTTATAGCCATAACTGCTTTGGGACAGCCACAACCTCATTTCCCCCAAATAACATGTATTCCTGTCTTATTCAATAGGCCTGAATTTTAAATACTTTTGGTTTATTTCAAGAAGTAAATCTATCCTCCGCAAATAAAAATGTCTCACCGTTCAGAATATTCGAGAGAATTTCCTTGGAAAGGAAATCCAAAATTGTATTCATCGGAATAATAGATCTTTCTCAAGGTGACTACTTCCAAGGAGCAATGTTTAGGGGTAGATAGCACATTTTTTAAAAAATAATTCATTTTACTTTCTTTGTCACATCTCATGATACCTTAAAAGGTTTTGGCTAATGAAATTTATGCAGTTCAAATTTGTCTTCCTAAAGAGACAAGACTGAGGGGGAAAAAAATCATTCCAAAGTCATTCTCAAATTAGATATGAAATGAATTATCATTAATTTCTGGATATTTTGCCATCATATTTATAGCTTCAATAAACAAAAAGTGAACGTGTATGGACCTCACACATTTTGTGTAATTACTTATTTAACATCCTCAAATTCCCTAAGTGCAAACACGGGGTCTGTCTGGCTTTCTATTAATCCTCTCAGCACTTAGAAAGGTACCTGGCAAAGAGCAGATTTGGGAGGAATAAAGGAACGAAGGAAAAAATAGGAGTTAGTGATTTCAATTCTATGTCGAGTGAACCTTGACAAGTAGTGCAAGTGACTGATAAGCTGACAATATAGTTTCTTGATCAATAAGTATATTCACATAAATTTTAAGTATTTTTCTGATTTATTAAATACGCATTTTATAACTTTCTTTTCTCTTAATCAGTCCTATCTCATCCCCTTTAAATAATAAAATTGTCTCAATCACAGTCCCTTTCATCCAAGAGGAACACATATACTTGTGTGTGCACACGTGTACACTAAAGACGTCTTTTTTTTTTAATCTGTCAGAAAATCTCAGAAGCTCTGGGAAAAGAATACATTTCAACAAATCTTTCCGCTTGATGAAGGATGATTCCAATGGGATAGTTCGCCTTCGTAAATAGATCTTAACACTAATGAACCTGCAAGAAGCCCTAGGAAGGCACTGTACTTGGAAAAGATCAAGAGGAAACATCGTCACATAAGGAAACCATGCTAAGAGCTTGTTAAGTGGCCTTACTTAAAATGCTATAGGAACCCAAACAAAAGAGTATTTATAGTAAGTATATCTTTCTGTTTCTGTATCTGCCCAGATATCGGATAATACTATGAAGCATTCTCCTACAAAGGAGTAGAGAAATGCCCTATCTCCTTCATATGAACAGGCAGACATTGCTTGGCACCAGATACAGTTGCCAGGAAATTTGGGCCCACCCTTACCAGAACTTCTCATTTCCCAAGAGAAGCCAGAAATAAGATGGTTGTGTAAATCTCTTAACATTTTTATTGTTGGCAGCTATTTAAATGTTTTAGACCCTGCGGTGGTCCCCGGCCCCCATGCCAGTCTGAGGCATGTTAGGGGCCTGGCCACAAAGCTCCACCGCAACCTCCCTGCAGTCCTGGAAACTCAGGGAAGAGGGTGGGCTGTACACAGCAGGAGGTGATGGCAGGTGAGAAGGCGAAGCTTCATCTGTATTTACAGCCGCTCCCCTCCCCCATCCTCACATCATCACACCAGACAGCCTCAGTCCTTCCCCTGCCCCCCCCCACGGAAAAATTGTCTTCCATGGAACGTGTCCCTAGTGCCAAAAAGATTGGGGACCAATGTCAGGGGACTTCTGCTTCTGATTAGGAAATGAGAAACTCACAAGACATCCTACTTGTGTGCAGAAGTTCCAAACAAATGTCTACTGACCAGAAGAACGTAACATATTTTCATGAGCATTGTGGAGTCAAATAAATTAACAAATATATTAAATAAGCCACTTTTATTAAATTAACTGCTTTTATTAACTAGCTCAGTGGCTTTTGCCTCATTTATGCTTCTATTTTTTTTTTTTTTTAATAATCTCTATCATACACAGAGGAAAACACATACTAGGGCACATTTGCATTGGTTCCAATGTCAGTGGGGCATGGTTTCATTTCTTATTGATTTAGACATTATCATATAGACCAAGGGGAGGCGTAAACTGCTGATGTTTTACTGCTTTAGCGGGTTCAGGCAAAACTTTCCTACATTTAGTCTCTAAGTTTATAAGGATAAGGTCTGTTTGCAAAATTGGAGCCTGAAGGATTTAAAATATCACCCATTTTTAGCTGAAAAGGATCAAGAGTTTACAACAACCATAAAACCAAAGTCCTAAAGACGAGACATTGGAGAGCGTAACTTCACTGAAGGTCTCTTTCAAACAGCTGTCATCTGTCATCCCATAATATATCTCAGACAAGTAGAGGACAGCCCAGGTGCATTGTGGGATGATGAAACTCACCTTGGAGAAGCATTCTGGTTAACCGGCAGCACAAATATGGCTCTGAATGCACAAGTGAGATAAAATCTCAGTAATTCCCAAATATCAGAGCCCATATACCAGAGTGAGTTTTAATTAATGGAATTTTATAAATGTTTCTCAGAGACAACTATAAAATATAAGTAAATTTTGGTTCATGAAAAAATTGGCGAAGATGATTTTTTGCCTATATTTAAAATCTAGCTGGATATTTATCCTGTTGCTGGGAATCACATCTGGTCTAGTTTAGCATGAATTATAACAAAAGCTCTAGCAACATGCTGTCCCAAAGATATTGTTCTAAGTAAGTCAAGCCTTAAACATTTTCACACTAACTTTCAAAAACCATAAGAATTAAATGGGCCAGGCGTGGTGGCTCACGCCTGTCATCCTAGCACTCTGGGAGGCCGAGGCGGGAGGATCGCTCAAGGTCAGGAGTTCAAAACCAGCCTGAGCAAGAGTGAGACCCCATCTCCACAAAAAATAGAAAGAAATTCAATGGCCAACTAAAAATATATAGAAAAAATTAGCTGGGCATGGTGGCGCATGCCTGTAGTCCCAGGTGCTCGGGAGGCTGAGGCAGGAGGATCGCTTGAGCCCAGGAGTTTGAGGTTGCTGTGAGCTAGGCTGACGCCACGGCACTCTAACCCTGGCAACAGAGTGAGACTCTGTCTAAAAAAAAAAAAAAAGAATTAAATGAAGCAAAGAAAAAAAATAAACCTACAGTGCCCTTGTTAATTCTCTTTATAAAATGAATCTTCCAAATATACCACGCTAAAAATCGACGTCAAAACTTGTCACTACAGAATTTCTAAGATTCTAAAAGTCCCTCTGGGATTTAAAAAAAGGGGGTGGGGCATATATATTTATTACATAGAGTATTTAATAGAAAACAGGTCAAAATAAATAAAACTGAACACTGTTGATGGATGATGGACGGAGAAGAGAGAATCTCTGTAAAGTCAAAGTTAGAATTACAGAACATATCACAGAGTTATGCCTCTTGGAATTACTACAATCTGTAAAATGAGAGTTCTTTTTGATTCCTTAAATAAGGCTTCAGAAGGAAAATTACGTATGGCACCAACAGGTGACATTGAAAAATAACTTCTTAGCATATTTCTATCTGAAGCCCACAGAACTGACTTCACTGAGAACATGTACTCCGAGTACACTCACTCTTGGGGCGCTGCCCTGGAACCCTATTCTACTATGGGAGATGGGCTGGGTTTGTGCATCAGTTTGGAGGGTAGCTGTAAGAAGCATTCAATGAGGCTGTCCCCAAGGTCTGCTTCTCCTTAGGGAATGAACTGAAGATGCCCCATTCAAAGAATCTCACTCAGTATTTAGGCTAGGACTTCTTCCAAATATGATCCTAAGGGTTATATTAAAATGCAGCAATCCAGGATTTTTTTACAAGGATGTTTGTTTCCCACATACTTTTATCTTTCGTTTGCTTATTTTTAATTGAAACTAGGGACAAATGCCACTTCTGACATTTGCTTGCTCTGACTCTGGACAAGTATCTTATAATTCCACTGTGCCTTGGTTTCCTCAACTACAAAATAATAATGGTATATCTCACAGAGTGGTTGTGAGAATTAACAGTGTCTGGCATATAATACACACAATATAAGCATTTGTTATTGTATTGGGAATTCCCAAAACAGAAAAATAAGTAGCTGCTAGAGATTTTTATCTAATGAGAGGTATGAGAACAATTTTCAGGTAAAGATCTCTATGTAAGGAAATGGTTATGAGGGTAACGATAATTGGTAGGTGAATACATTTGAGCAAAACCATCTTTATAAGTTCACTAGGTATAAGCAAATACCTATTTAATGTGATTTGAAAAGACATCAAATAAATGGTCATCTCCTTCCCACTATTCCTGGCTCTGTCTTTGTGGAAGAGTCTCGGACTTCACCGTATCCCTTCTAACTTCCAGAAACCTGCAAGCTTCATTTTAGCTATCCTGTCTCTGGTCTATTTGTTCCACTCTAGAAAAATATTTCCCTGGAAAAACCCTCCCTAGTGCCAATGGGAGGAAACCATTCACCAGCTACAATCGCATTGTTTCTCTGTTGCATGTACCGTGTTTCCCCGAAAATAAGACAGGGTCTTATATTTCTTTTTCCTCAAGAAGACACCCTAGGGCTTATTTTCAGGGGATGTGTTATTTTCCCCTCAAAGCCTCAGCTTGCAGCTGCACAGGATGGCCGGGACCCGACAGGGGGAGCGCACCTTGTTGGTGGGGCTGCCCGCACCTTTCCGGTCGCCTCTGGGAGAGTAGCTGTCACGATGGGGCAGACGAGAAGGGCTGCTTGTGTTCTTGACCGCTCCGCGAAAACATGCACAGGTTGTGCAGATGCGCTGCGCAGCCACGCCCGTCACTAGGGCTTATTTTCGGGGTAGGGCTTCTATTGCACACATGCTTAGACACCCTGCTAGGGCTTATTTCATGGGTAGGTCTTATTTTCGGGGAAACACGGTAGTTGCTTGAGTTTAGACGAGAGCATCACTCGTTACTCTTGCTGGTTGTTGCAAAGACTGCTCTGCCCCTAAGTCCTCCAGCCCCACCTTTTTCTGTAGTACAAAGGTTTTACAGTCTTATTATACTCATTATTGAACAAAACTTAAAACAGGTCTCTATTACATTAAAATGGGTCATAAAAATGAGAGCTTAGTAAGCAGAGAATGAATTACCACTGTTAAAGAAAAGTTGATAGAATCCTTAATACTAGATTCTTTGATTTTTTTTTTTTAAAAAAAGCTACGTATTTTAAACCAAATGGACATCACTTATAATTCGAGGGAAAACTGATTTTTAAAGTTATTTAAGTCGCAGAGAGTCTGAATTACTCCAAAGTCAAAATAATAGAGTCTGAATTAAAGAAGTTTCATTGCCTTGTATCATAAGAATATTCTTGTATTCTTGCCTCCTTCCTTAGGTAAGGCTTGATCAGTCACTACAACTGGTCAAATGTAGGAATATTTTTTTATCTGTGCATTACCTATAGTTAACACACAATCAGTTCTCATTAAATGTTTGGGGGAATACTGTCCTAATTCAATTTTAGATTCTAAGATGATTGATAAAGGGTCAGTGGAGTGATGAGTACTGAGTACTACGGAAATGAACACGGTACTGAGGAAAATAGTGAAAAAGTCCTGGCTGTGTGACTTTGAGCAAGTCATTTATCTTCTTTGCTTCCTCATCTGTGACATGAGGAGATCAAACTGGACTGTTTTAAAGATTTTTTTTTTAATCTCATTCTTCTTCGACACTAACTTGGACTCTGTTTTCAATGATCATTTTCATTTTTGTTTGACACACTAAGTTGAGACGTCTTTTTTTTTTTTAGCATTAGAACGGCGTAATTACTTACTTTCCACGTTGGGTTTTGTGATCTACTCCAGTCTTCATTTTCTGCGTTGCAAAGCATTGCTCTTGTTATCTGATGTAAACGCTGACAAGCAACGATGCAGATGCCCATTCATCAGACCTTTCTTGTCACGGCTGCCCAATGCCTCTGCCGTGAACAGATGACCAGCTCACCTCCTTGGAAAGCCACAGGCTCTCTCATCAAGGGTCAAGACAGACATAACATTCTCTCCAAACCCCAAGGCACCAAGAGAAAAGGATGGAAGTTCTTCAAACTTTACACTTTGCTGGTGAAAATCTCCAAGACCTGCTGTGGATCCCAACTTCAGTAAATTTAGTAGAGCCATATGGAGCAAAGCCAGCTGCAAATGGTGAATTCAGAGGAACAGTCTCCCTCAACACAGTGGGATGGACCCATTTCTTTGGTACAGGTTGTTTCCTAGCTTTCAATAAACACTAGCATGAATTTTTAAAAAGTCTCCAGCTGTGGCTCTCTTTTTCAATTGAAAATGTCTAACATTAAAAGTACGATCCCACTGCCCAACACTTGTTACAGCGGATCTCAGAGACGACATTAATGACCACCTCAGTAGTTTTGCCATATTGCTCATTTACTTATCCATTCTACAAGCACTGTTTTAAACACCCACCAGATGTCAGGCCCTGGGCACACAGAGGTAAAAGACAACCTCAGCCTTCAGAGGTTCACCAGCCAGTGGGAAGCCGAGCAGGTGAAGAGACATTAGATGAAGGGAACATACTCAAATAAATCTTGTCTATTAACTTGAATCTTGTCACCAGGTTTATGGGCTAACTAGTAAAAGGCCTCTGAACCGAAATGAACCAAGCAACAGTGAAAGATCATTACTCAATACACTGCTATGCTACTGCTTAGCTCCTATTTGTCATACACACTAATGATGAAAAGCAACATGCAAGTGCTAAGTATGAGTATTTTCACCATCCAGTTAATAACTTAATTGTGACATGTGGGTTATATGTCAAGCTTCAAGCAACATTCTAAAGGATCACTAAAATGCAACGGTATGGTGTCGTCCATAGAGCTATCCAAAGATGATAAAATTTTATGTATGTTTTTATGCGTCGCCTACGTACAAGTCAGCAAATCTTTAACAGTAATTTGTACTAGACATAAATTGATATTAATATAATAGCTGCATATTTAAGGGAACTGTCCATTTTGTCTCCTAGTCCACAAAATGCGTAATAATCATAAGAGGCACAGTCTCCCTAGGGGAGCCACAGACTTTGAATCAAGAGAGGCAACTAACCCATGGGAATTCAGCCAGGAAGGTGTTAGGAAAATGAAACCCCTGACTTCATTCTGCTTTTTTCCTCTTATCTCCAGCCGGCGCCCCATTGGCCGGACCCAGCTAGAAGCCAGAGGGGTAGGGAGCCCATTGATACATCCCATGCAGGGCAGCCTCCTGGGGGACATGGCGTGGGGGAGGGGAATGTCTGGGGGACAAGTGGAAGATTTCCGGCACAGTCGTGGCAGCAGTAGCGGTACAGAGAAACGTGGGCTAAACGCCAGGGCGAGTCTGTGGACTTAGGATGAAATCAGGATGGGTGTGAGTGCCATCATGCACCATGTTGTGTTAGTGACCACAGAACACTAAGTTAGAAAGATAATTGTTTATGTGTGTCACACACATACATACCCAAAGCAATGCTGATAAATTAGGATGATAGGCCGAATTAACATTTATTCTGGGAAAACGTTCCATTTTACATGTTAACCAAGAGTCAATCACAAAAGAATAGAGACAGATATGATAAAAAGCTTGAAGGTTTTAATTGACCTAAAACGCAATGGAAGCATGTTAGAATTCAACCAACAGAAACACCATAGCGAAACAAAAGAAGGGATTAGATCTTTTGCCAGAACGTCAGTTTCTGCATTCGGAAAATGGGGACTGATGAACATGAAGCTCAGAACCCATGGCATACCCCAAGACAATCCTGCGGAGCCTACCGCCTTCGAGCCCAGCTGCGGGTCCCTGCCTCCACCCGAGAGGCTCTGCGTCAGCTCTGCGTTAATAATCTACAGAGTGTTCACTCACTCTGCTTCTAGATACAGTCTGAATCATTTCTTTATGCAACTTCAATTTTTCCCAGGTGAGAAATTTGAGATATTTCAGAGGACTGGCAATATCCCAGTAATTTTCCATTTAAATCATATGCATAAAAATATTTCAGATACAACTCATTTGTCCTGGGACTTATTTTTCATTTCAATTTCAGATTTTTAAGTGGGTCATTTTAAAGTAGAGATCGACATGAAAAATGTTATCACAGATTCTGTGAACATGTGGGGGGAAAAAAAGAGGAGAGAGCTAACAAGCTTTGAGCATTTATTATGCACCAATACTTCACATATATTACTGTATGTACCTAAAACTATCCTACAGTGTTGATACTAGTATTAATATTTCCATTTTATTGATACATTTTTAAAAAGCTTTGGCTTAAAGAGGCGAGTAAGTTAACCTATCTGCAAATAGCTGGGTTCAAACCCAGGATAAACAATCTTTTCACTGTTTTGAGCAGGGATATTTCGCATCTTATTTCTCTTTGTAAATCCCCATTATAATTTTGCTCTAATTCAGGTGCATGAACTATAATTGGGAGACAAAACACACAAGATGCTCAGAAATTATTTCATTGAGTAATGATCAATAGTGGAGAATAACAATGAGGTTCGTAAGACTTTAGGCTGACCAGATCTCTTCCCAAGCTATTAATAGTATTTGTCAATGCCAAGCTATTCTGCTCCTGTACATTTGTATTTTCAATCTAGGTACTTATTAATACACAGCTAGCTAGCAGATCATATTATATCATCTCGAGCCAAATGTCTTCACCCATGCACACAAAATATTCTGAATGGCTAAGTAATTACTAAGAGGAAGATGGAATAATTCTTAGCATAGGCCAGATTCATGAGTTATCATCTATGATCATATATATAAGGCCAACTGAGTATTTTTGGGATCACCAGTGGAAAAATATTGTGCTACATTATAACAGCTTAGACGTACTTGGAAAATACACTTTTTTTTTTAAGCATGTGGGCAACATCAAAGCCACTGATAACCCCATTACAAATCTCGCATCTAAAGAATAATAATAAAGTATCTAAGAAACTCTACCAGGCAACTAACTCTTAGCCAACCAAACTCATATCTATGGAGGAAGTAATACCACCGTATTTTAAAGAATGCAGTTCCACTGCTTGCATGATTTCAGAGTCCTGTGTTTTCTGCTAGTTTGAATTTCGAGCCTCTTGCAGCCACAGGCTGGCTGAGGAAGGCCCACGCAGATCTCCCCCGAGGCCCTGGGCCAGGGCAGGAAAACAGTCCTGCTTTGCAGGAGACCAAATTCACTCCTTGAGGGCACCAAGCATTTTCCTCATGGGCACCACTCTGTCAAGACACAACATTTAGCTACTCTATTGTCATGAACCTCTTGTGCCTTTGGGAGAGAATTACAGTCTGCCTTCCAACCACGTGACCCAGAGCTTCAGTAGCAAAGCTGCTCTCGTTGATCATACGACAAATAACCGAACCGCCCTGTTAAAAGCCTTATAGGAGTCTATTCAGGAGTCAGAGCCAAAAAGGAGAGAGATGAGCAGGGAGAGCTCCCACCTCCTTCCTCCCTTGCCACTCTGCTCTCCCCACACTGTGCGGAGGAGGCAGCCCTCAGTCACTTAAGACTGTCGTGATGGGTGAGATACTCATGGTGTTTGACTTTATTACAGACGAGCCAAATCAAATGCAGAGGCACTGCTTCCTCGGATGTCTATATTTCACTTAAACTGGGATAAAGCAAAGAAACTGGAATATTGTCTCATCATGCATTCTAAATCAGCCAGGCTAGAAAATAATGGGGAGTTAATCAGATCACTGAAACTCTAATTCACTTGGTATCGATCGGGCAGATTCCTAATGGGATGGTAGACCAATTTCAAATTACAGTAAGCTGGTTTGTCCTGGAATACCAATGACCAGGCTGCAGGATGAGCCAAGAGGACAGTGAGCTCTACTCTCCTGATGCTGCCGCCTTGCTGGCAGGCATGAATGCATAATCCAATGCGGCATTTAGCTAATTAATAGCGGATTGATGAAAGGTTCGCTTTTGCAAGCAGCCATCTCACTTGAATAAACGTGGGACCAGCACCCCGGGGGATGGCTAGGCAGGTCCCTGGAAGCTAGGTATACAATGAAAGCTAATGGAAAGTAATGCAATTAACTCGGGCTTTTAATTATATTAATCTGTGACTTCATAGGAGCCCACTGCATACAGAATTCACTCTCTAACTCTCCACCAGCACCGTGTCATGTTCCTGATTCGAGTCTGAACCAAACTTGAACAGCGACTTGGAGAAATAAGTGCAGGTGCATTTGTATTAGTTCATTTTCTCCATGGCCAGAAGATGTTTCTGGTAGGAAAGAATAAAGAGAAGGAGAAAAAGGAGAAGAAAGGGGAGGGGAGAAGGAGACAATGGACGATAATGAGCATTTTCAGAGAAGTGAGCTAAGAACTATTTGCGTAAAGACTGGTTGTTACTTTATACTTTTCTTCCACTTTAGATCATTTGGCCTGAACGTGTGAACAAATGACCAGCGTATTGACACTGAGCGGGAGCAACCCAAAGACATAATCGATTCATTTTCACAGTTTAGAAATAGCCTGTGAAAGTATCAGGCAAAATACTCAAATGGATGAATCTGTTCTCACCAACAATAACTTCTTGGCTTAGGTCCCTTCTTTAGGCATCTTTCTCTGCTGTGTGTGTCTGTGTGTGTGTGTGTGTGTGTGTCTTTGTATGTGCTTATATGCATGCTGTGTGTATAACGTGTGTTTGTGTGTGTTTGTGTGTATGTGGACAGGGTGTGGCTATATGTGTGTGCAGTGTGTGTGTGTACATGTGTGCTGTTCCTGTGCGTTGTGTTTACATGGATCTGTGCGTATGTGTCTGTGTGCACAGCATATGTGTGTGATGTATGTTTGCATGTATGGGGACATGTGGGGACCACGTGCAGTATGCATGTGTGCTATTGTTGTGTACTGTGTTTACATGTATCTCTGTGTGTGTGCACAGCATATGTGTTTGGTGTGTTTGCATGTATGGGGACATTTGGGGACCATGTGCAGTGTGTATGTGTGCTATTGTTGTGTACCGTGTTCACATGTATCTGTGTGTGTGTGTGTGCACAGCATATGTGTTTGATGTGTTTGCATGTATGGGGACATTTGGGGACCGTGTGCATGTGTGCATAGTGTGAGTCTGTGTGTGCCTCTGCGGTAGGAGGGTCCCCCAGGGGACAAGGAGACATTGCCAAGCGCTACAGAATGGCCGATATTATTAGAAGCCAATCCTACAAGAGCTTTTTCTACTGGGCAGAGAGCTGAATTAGTGGGTAGGACACTAGAACGCACATACTGCAAAGGAGCGAGACTCTCACCAGGTTCTGGGAACGGTGCCGGCCACATCTACCTAGGGCTGCTTTAGGCCGCAGTTAGAATTCTCATTAAGCGCCCTCAGCCCCCTTACTCCCACTTCCACCCAAATGCTTGATGCCTTCATCGCCTCCTCCTACCCAACCACACCTGCGTGACGCTATAGAAGGTTTTTATGTGCTTTCCGCAACCAAGCTCCCAATGACTTTTTCATTTTTTTCTTTGATGCACAAATTGTAGATTCATTAACAAAAATACAAACTCTAAGAGCACTTTGGTTGCCTCGACTTTGAGGAAGAGCCTAAAATGATCAACCCCCATGTTCTCAAAGTCATTGCACGCAAGTCACTCTCATCTCTGCACTCCTATACTTAAGATCCATACAACTTAAGACTAATTTATAAGTATCCATAATTAGCTAAATAGATTACTGGGTAGTATGCATTATTAGTGAAATGATGTTTAGGAACCAAGAGAAAAAAATGTAACTCAGCGATTGCTGTAAATGTGTTTGAGCGAGACTTCGCATAAATCTGACCAGTTGAGTAGGGAACACCACCAAAAGAATGAGTTCAAGCAAGAGCAGCAGAGGTCTAGCAGCACCCATGGGTCCCAATTTCTTATTTCAAAACCCTGCATGAGAATAAGGAATACAAAAATAAATACACATATACTGGGATGTCTAATGAGGGAGGAGTAGAAGGACAAATTACTGCATCCCTTCCTGCCTTTTAGTCTTCCAATCTATGGCTTCAACTTTTCCAAGAATATGAAGTCTTGGTTACCATGGGCTTTCTTAGTTATTAACTTGTTGTGTTCAGCATCTCACCCCAAATGAAAAGAGAGTCAGTGGAAAAATTACTCTCCCCTCTTTCCACTTTCCTGCTTCTCTTTGTGAGACTAAAACAGAATGATTATAGTCACATAGTGGTTTTTTATCAACAGCATGAACCTACAAAACTGTCTTCTCACTTATTAAAAAAGTACTTTTCTCCACTTGACTGCCTTTGGCTTCATCCTTCCCCATTCTTCTTTTTCAGGAAAACTCACTACATACTTCTTCATGTCCCTCTAATCAATACATGTTTTCACTGGATTTACTAGGAGCTACTTTTGCTGGTGATTTGCTGAACCAGTTCTTCAGTTACACTCAAAAAAAAGAAAACAGTGCCTCTTCCAAAACAAATTCTTTGAAAACATTTAAATATTTAGTATAGTAATGTGGGTTTTCAACAGCGCTGAAGAGATTTCACCAACTGGCACCGTTAGAGCTGCTAGACTAAAAGATGAGGCAATGACATCAACATGGCCAAGAGTTCAGTGATTTAGTAAGAAACTGAACCCGATCTGTTAAAGATGTCACTTATTTTTAAATAAAATGGTAAAAGGTAACAAAGCAGTGGTAGTGGTAAGATTCACAGAATGCACAGACTGCAAGAAAAAGACAAATGAATAGGCTTCAACTCAAAACCTAAGTTGGTCAATAAATTCTCTGCACTATCTTATAATCCCTGTGTTATTACGGGAACATTATGTTCATCTATTTCAATCTATTGATCAAAGATCTTTGGGTGAATTGTCTCTGATGAAGGTATCAGTACAGAATGACCAGACAGTTAAGAACATAACTGGAATGTCCATTCGAGTTATTACTACTTGGCCTCTCTCTTCTCAAGTACAAACTGCCAAGAAGGTCACCACTCTGAGGTCTCTTTTGTCAACAGTGAGTACCTAAAAGTAGTGTATTTTTCAAAACCCAAATTCCCTCATGGAGCACACTTTAAATGGGCCTTTAAATGGCATTCAACGCTGAGTATTTTGAAAATCATGGCAGCAAATTTCTTCAGTCAGCACAGACTACGTTCCGCTGCAGTAAAAAATAAGCCCCGAAATCTTGACGGCTTAACACAACAAAGGTTTATTTTTTGCTTGTCTGCTGCAGTTGTTAAAGAGACCTGTCTCAAATAGTATCCCTAGCTCAGAGGGGCTCCACGGTCTTGTGACATTGCCATTTCAACATTGCTTGGGCAGAAAACGAGAGGGCTGGAGGGTCATGCCAGGGCTTGTCCCTGTACACACGTGAATTCCAGTAACAACCCATCAGACTGAACCAGTTACCCAGCTAACTACAAAGGGGCTGGGAAAGACAGGCCTCTGTGAGGACTAATAGTTCTACCATCCACCTGTGGTACTGATTTCACCTAAACAACATTTCATTAGGAAAACTCTCATCTCATTATGAATTTTTTAAAACATTCTCTATGGTAACGTATCGCTAAAGATTCCATTTTCAGAATCTTTGTTCTTTAATCCATTCTAAATATGGCGAATTCTGAATTTCAATTTGAATATTTTGAGGTTTTATGTTAGCTTCTTAATTAAGATATTATTGACATGCTATAAAATATTCATTTTAAGTGTACAGTTTCATGAATTTTGGAAATTATATATAGTCATGTAACCACCACCACGCTCAAGATACAGGACGCTTCCTTTACCCTAAAACATTTCCTCCTGACCCTTGCATCAATCCCAAACCCCACCCTACCTCTGACCCCAGGTAACCGTCACTCTTCTTTTAGTCAAGGTCATTTTGAAGCCTCTGAATTTAATTTGTAGAATTTATATTATAATTCAGAAGAGAAAATTAGAAGTCTTTTGTTCCCCTTTTTAATTCAGACAAGTTATTTGATAAATATTTAATATTACTCATCATTCATTCAATTTCAACAATCATTCAACATCATTCAATTTCTACGATACCCTTCAATAGCTGTCTAATAATTGGTAATAATAAAATAGGTATTAATACATTATATATATTTTACAATAATAAAATAGGTACGGCCCAGCACATTTTCGGAAGGCAGCATCCTGGTGACAGATTTATTTAGAATATGCCCATTGGCTTCTCCCATGCCACACCCACGCCACCATGTAGAACAGGCATGTTCCTTCCCCTCTGTGTCTAAAACACTATCAAGCTTGAGCTGAGAGAAACAGCAAGGGCAAAGAGGTCTTGCAAATTTGCTTTGGGACTTAAAAAAAAAACTGCTCTGTGCAACAATGACCATAGATTGTGTGCATGCGTGCGTGCGTGTGTGTGTGTGTGTGTTGGGGAGTCACTACAGGGAGCTGCTACAAGTATTCAATGCATTGATGGAACTTTCCTTCCCTCCTTCCTCATCACAGAGCTGTGACAAGGGGTCACCATAAATCCAAGCTTGGGGAATGACCTTCCAGTCCGTGGGCACATTGCAACAGGAGGCTGTCAAAGCCCCAGGGACCAGGTAAGTCACCCGTCCCCTTTCAAACCCAATCGTGATTTGCTCTTCTATCTTGTGGGGTGGGGGGCGATCGCCAGGAAGGGATTTGCCCCAGTGCTCTGGGCGTGCACCGTCGTGGCTGGTGGCTTTGTATTAGGGCACCGTGATGGCAGTGGATGGGGAAATTGTTGAATCAGCACAAGGGCAGAGGACACAGGTACTATAAGGCCACTCTACACCTTGCAAGCAAGAGAAGGTGGCTGCTTGTGCTCCTGGGGAGGCCAGGGATTTGGGGCAGAGCACAGGCGGCGCTAACTAAGGAGTGAGGCACGTGACTCCACTCCAGCATCCTGATGCTTTCGCTGAAGGTCCGGGTGTGAAAACTCGCTAAGACTGAAAGCTTCAGGGAAATCGTACCTTTCTGTGAGCGGCATTGCCAATCTCCCCAACATCCCAAGCTGTTCGAAGAGTTCCTCTTTTCCGTCAAGGACTCAGTAAACACTTAGTGAGCACCTGCTGTATGCAAGGCAGAATATCAGGGTCAAGAGCACCCTGCCCAGCGGTGGCGTTGCCCCAAGAAACACTATAATGTCTAGTCATATAAATGCTTTGCCTTCACCCTCACCACCTCTTTCAGGATCTTTATCTTGCTGCAACATTACCTCCAGAACTTTCCTCCACCCTCACCTTTGCAGAGAACCTCCACCGTAGCTGCTGCCCGTGATGGGCTCTGGACCACACCGTCCAAAAGAACTCTCTGCGACGGTGGAGACGTTCTGTCTCTGCACTGTCCGACAGCGTAGTCACCAGCCACCTGTGGCTATCAAGCATTTGAAATGTAGCTAGTGAGACTGAGAAACTGAATTTTTAATTTTAATGTATGTATTCAAACGCAGATAGCTATTAAATACCACACGGGGTGTCACTGTTCTGCACATTTTCTATTTCCCCGTCCTTGGGTCCCACCCCCCAGTGCTTAACTTGTCTATTTTCTTCCAAGTAGCAACAAGTCAACGCATTCACCTGACACATTAAGGAGTGTGTCAATAAAGGGCTACAGCACCCCTTAGCCACTCTACTGGGTTAGTTACTGCCCCCCCAAAAATGCACGCCCATCCCAAGAACTCAGATTGTGAGCTTATTTGGAAATAGGGTCATTTTAGGATGTAATTAGTTAAGATGAGATTATAGTAGAGTGAGCCCTTAATCTAACACAACTTGTATCTTTATAAGAAGAGAAGACAGACAGAAACACAGACAGAACACCACGTGACCACAGAGGCAGAGACTGGAGTAATGTGTTTACCAGACAAGGAATGCCAAGGATTGTTGGCAACACCCAAAGCGAAGAGAAAGGCCTGGAACATACCCTCCCCAGAGCCTTCAAGGATAGTGTGCCTCTGCTGCCATCTTGATTTCAGACTTCTCGCCTCCAGAACTATAAGAAAATAAATTTCTGTTGTTTTCAGCCACTCAATTGGTGGTAATTTATTAATGGAGCCCTAGGAAATGAATACAGGTACTTAAGTTGGCTACACCTATGTCTTTACTCTTACGTTATTTAATAAAGATTGAATTTGCTCCTAACACGATTAATAGTGAAGGGTGTACTCCACCCATTGTAGAGTAACTAGCAATAACAATATTTACGAATCATAAAGCACAGATGGTACCTTGATAAAAGTGAGGGCTTCCCATTTAATTTTCTCCCTACCTGGACTTCACCTCAGAAGCCTGCTTAACATAACCTGAGAACTCTTTCTGAATCAAAGATGTGACTTAAGTCTGAGGAGGAAGTCTGGCTTCTGTCTGCACCCCTTTACTGCCTAAGGCTGCCATGATTCCATTAAGAAAATAAAGCATTATTTCTCCAGAGAAAAAGCATGACAAGTAATGTATCATTCCTAAAACAGCTTTCCTAAAACTCACGGAAATGCATACACACACATGCATGGATACCGTGTGTACACACGAATGAACGTGTGTATAAATGTGAATATGCACGAGTGCGTATTGTGTGGTACATCATGGAAGTGAAGTGTTTTCCCTGAATGACTGAGAGTTCTCTCAGAGAATCTGGAATTGCCCGGATGACACCCCCAGAGTGAGCCACAGACCTGCCTCCCAAAGACACAGCCAGTAGCAATTTAAATACGTACAGAAGTCAACCCTGAGGACACCACCAAGATGATTAGAGTCGACCTGAGAAAGAGTCGAAGGCCCTGAGCACCACCATTCCGCATCCACCTGCTGAGGAGGCCAAAGCTTGGAGTGAAACCATCGCCAATGGACCACGGCCTACTCTCCACTGTGGCGCTCCAGATTGTTTCCAGAAACAAGTCATGCTGCCATAACACTCAGTCAGACACGTCTATTTTATAGTTTTTAAATATGCAAGGAATGTGAAATGTCTTGTGGACAAGATTTTTACCTCAGAGAGACCTTGGGAGCTGACGTCTGGCCATTCAGATTCGCTTGAGCCAATGGCCCCAGTGAGGGAGACCACAGGGCTTTCCTGGAACCCAGAGAGGTCGGAGTCCCTGGCGTCCTCTCTCTCAGAGGGCCACGCTTGCGACAAAGATATGACTATTTTTACCTCTACGCGTTCACCTGAGAGAGGTGGCGGAGGAATGAAAGCCTGAATGAGAGAGGCGTTTCCTGTGGCAAGAAAGACCTTATTAGACCATAATTGATGAGCTCCCAGGAAGGCTGTGGAGAAAGCCACTGCGTCTCAGAGGGCTTCATGGCGTCCCCATAAATTTCACTGATGACATTGATCCCGGGGCCTGGAGCAGACCTTTGTGGAGGCCGCATCGTTAGGCTTCAGTGGATCCCTGCTCCTTTTCGGAAAGCCACCTACCAGCTATAAATCGTTACTGATGAGCGCTGGAACCCAGTTCTGGGGTTTTCCCAGGGAGTGCGACCTGAAAACACCCCACACGCGTGGGACAGACTGAAAAAGGACAAACTGACACAGTGTTCCTATCTCCTGGGAGCTCGACAAGCAGCAGGGCTTCCGGCCTCTCAGAAGGGAGAGGTTGGTCACTCAGCCCACACACACACACACACACACACACGTGTCCCTCTGAGAACTGTCATCGTGCTGTGCCAGGGAGCGAGGGCTTGGGGAATTGGCTGCTTTTGGGCGAGTTTCAGAAGTTTGTGGGGTTTCAGAATCCGGTCACTTTATTCCAATCAGAGTCCTATTGCTGAGCTGGCTCTGACCTACAAGGAGATTTTCGAGAGAACAACTGTTACCACAGACTGAGAGACACCCACAGTGACAACTGGTTGTGTAGGAGTTCGACGAAGGAAAATGTGATGAAACAGGATACAAGGTAGACATTTTATTTTCTGGAAAACCCTGATTTTTATTCAGAAAACATTGTCCATTGATTCTGTATAGTCAGAACAACTTTTCTTTGATTGTGAGTGACTAAGACATATAAAGCTCTTTTAATGCATGTTTTAAAACTATGTGCCTGGTTCCGAGGAGAACCGATGTTCTCCCAACAGGTGGAACCTGACACCAGGTAGAAAGTGCTGGAAGATTTGCACGTGTGATGACTCCGGTGAATATTTTTCTTTCATAGCTTTTCTTTACCCACTGACGCTTCAGCTGTGACTTAGGCATTCAGCCTATGAAGTCCCATTTTCCATCAAATACATTCTTATTTCTCAAATCCACATGAGAGGCGCATTTTTTTAAGTCAGTAAATTCAGAAATTCCCAATTTCCTCTAATTGGATTTGTTCGAGTATCTCTCTTCTCCAAAACTTTTTAAATTTTCTCACTGAAAATGTAAATCAGCATGGGCAATATACGTAACTGTAATATTTGTACCCCCATAATATGCTGAAATAAAAAAGATTAAATTGAAAATAACATAAAATAACATAAAATATTTAAATTAAACATGTATGCAATGTAAAAAAAAAAGATATACAAATGGTCAACAAACATGAAAAAATTCTCAACATCACTAATCATTAGGGAAATGCCAGTTAAAACCCCAATGAGATACTATCTTATTCCTGTCAGAGTGGCCATTATTAACAAGTCCAAAAACAATAGATGATGGCACAGATGCAGTAAAAAAGGAATGCTTATACACTGCTGTTGACAATGTAAATTAGTCCAAGCTCTATGAAAAACAGTATGGAGATTCTGCAAAGTCCTAAAAGTAGACCTACCATTGGATCCAGCATAATACACCTGCAATTGTATGTTTATTGTAGCACAATTCACAATTGCAAGGATATGGAAGCAACCTAAGTGCCCATCAACCGATGAGTGGAAAAAGAAAATGTGGTATATATACAGCATGAAATAGTACTCACACATAAAAGATAATAAAATAATGTCTTTTTCAGCAAATTGGATTGAACTGGAGGACATTATCTTAAGTGAAGTACTGTAGGGATGGAAAACCAAATGCTGCATGTTCTCACTTGTAAGTGGGAACTACAAGTGGGTATGCAGGGGCAATGTGAGTGGTATAATGGACATTGGAGACTCAGCGGGGAAGGGTGGAAATGGGGTCCAGTAAGGACAACTACTTACAAGTGCGCTGTACACTCTTCTGGTGACGAGTATTCTAAAAACCCAAACATCACCACAACAACTTTCATCCATGTAACCAAAAACCACTTGTACCCCTAAATCTATTGAAGTAAAATAAAGGGATTAAATGATAAAATCTCTCAAAATTTACTTACAAAAGCATGTACATAATATGAAATTTATGTCAATAATAATATAAGAATTAAAACCAGGGAAATATATGGCCTATAAAATAAGATGAAGACAAAAATGGAGTAAATTTTTAAAAATGTATCATGTTACACATCTTATACACGGTTATTAGAGGACCATAACATGAATAAGATAAAGTCAGTTACATAGTCTTGCTGTCTAGAAGATGCAGATAATGAGTTGTTCAGGAGAATATAGCTATTTCTGGTCCTGAAGCCACAAAGAAATATCTCCCATCAGCTCCTATAGCAGAGAAACTATTTAATGTAGTGAATGATGTTCTCAGGAAAGTTCTTTCAGTAAATATTATGAGGTCCATAAGTCTGTTCGTTATTAAGTCTCTTAAAGTAAGACGGTTATGTCAGCTTAGGGTAAAAAATGGAAATAGTATTTCAACACAACACAACACAACACAATAGGATCTGGTCCAGGGGTGCATCTTTCTGATATTCTGGCAAACTCAAGGGTAGATTTTATGTCTTCTAGAAAAATGAATACATTCTAAGTATAATTAGAATTAAATGTTCTCCCAATATTAATTAAATATTGAAGTAATTCAATTCATTTTTGAGTAGCAGCAACTCTGGATCCTGTATTTTAACATATACTTTATGTAAAACTATTTGATATTATCTGTTAAATGCAGAGCAGCAACTTTCATAATCAGTTGACCTCTGGGTGGAATTGGCAATTGGACATTACTTGTGGCTTTTGGAGATCTATTCAAGGACTAGCACCCACAGGGAGCACCAAGATTCTTCTTGAGATATAATTTTGGTTTTGTTCTAATAAAAAAGCACTGGTTGACCTAACTCTAACTCCATCCTAACGCACAAGCAATTCTATTTCAAAGAGAATGCCACATACCTCTTTTGACATGAAAGTATTTAAAACAGGCATGAATATTAATATGGGTATAAAGTGTTCTGATATTTAAGTAAAATAAATACCATAAGCAGATGATATTAGAATCCCAATTCAATGGATATAATTGCTTGCAAACTTCAGAGGATTAAGAGATTCTTTAAAGAAATTGAAGTGATTATATCCATAAGAAGACATCATTGATGCATCACAAACTATAGCTTTTTTTATTTTGACTCCAAATCCTACAACATTAAGTTAGTTTTTCTTTGCATGTTAGTGAAGGACCAAAAAACTTAATGATGCAAGCTGAAACCATGCAAAGTGCATGCAGTAATACATGGTGGAGAAAATTATGATCATCCTCGGACCTTCAGAACTTTTTGTCAAAATATTCAGAACTCTATACAGTTGGTTGTAAATATACAGAGATATGAAAAAATATTAAGACTAATATTTACTTAGTACACTATAATTTAAACATTAGACACATCCAGAACAAGGACTTTTTTCTCTGTAAAAGCTTACCAAGAGTGTTTTAAACAGTATGTGCCTTCTTCTCACCATATAACTTAATGATAGAGTATCGTTTTGTGCCTTAGTGAATTTTCATCCTCCTCTCTAAGTCCAATATTTTATATTCTGAGTTTTTGTTCTTGTTTTTGTTCTCTGAGAGTTCTTCTAATGGGAGGTTTTCTGTAGATGTCACTTCAATGGGACACCTGCATTCTTTACACAACAACCACTTTCGTGTTTAGGTTGGTGAGTTTGCTTTCATTCTGTTCCTCTAGCTTTATACTGAGAAGTCTCTGAAACAGTGGCATTATCAACATGCCCACAGCCAGCTATTTCTTCTGGAACATCTTTTATATTTAATTCAAATCTGACTTCCAGCACTGTCACTTTTCGTTTCTACACTTTCTTCTTTGTTGCCCAATTTCCACTTTCTATTATCCATTCATGTAAGATGCCACATGGCTTTATTACTGGGATAAAAGGAGACAACACAACTCTATGCTATGCTGTCTTTTCACAGAAAAGATTAAGAGCCAGTGACAACCTTTGAAATGCGTGATGTAATTGCTCACTGATTATGATGTGCATTTGTATTTCCATGGCGATTCATGGACCGAAGAGCTAATAGTAGTTTGTACTTCATGCAATTACTAGCAGCTAAAATACTGTGGCAACGGAAATTTGTGCCATGTTGTTGGGGATTTGTATTGTTTAACTAAACCATGATAATTGACATTTGTGCATATTGAAACTGTGCAAAAAAAGGACTGTCTATATCACAAAAAGATTACATTGACTGTAGATCCCTAGAAATCTGTTTTGTGTTTCCTTCTGCTGAGTGACATAGTGTTATCACCAGTTTGGTACCATTTTTTATTGCTAATCTTTTGGATTGGGCATTGAAAAACAAGTAGAATATTTTTAACTCCAAATTCATGTGAGGGCAAAGCTGTGATTAAAAAGCTTTGTAAGAACAATTAAAAAATTTCTACCCAGAGCCTAAGATGACCCCAAGATTCCTTATCTTTTGGTTCAATTGGATGAGTTTTTTTCTAGACCGATTTTATCAACAGTGTGGTGGAAGGTTTCCCTTTCAACTTGCACCTTTATTAGGTGGCCTCAAGACTACCTCATGACCCATGTGCATACTGTAGTCAAGCCCCTTGGGAACTAACACTGACTGGCAATGTCCTGGGAAGCTCAAGCGTTAGCTTCTATTTCCCTCCTTACATTTTAATTTCTTATTTGATTGTTGCAGATTTCCTTATCTTGTGAGTTCAATGTATGCATGTATAAATAACTTAAAATTATAGCTTATCTAGTATATCTATATATTCTTTAGTTTTGTTTCTTTATTTGTTTTCTTGTTTTCTATCTTGCAGTGAAAATATCTTGCCTGTAGTTCATATATTTACACACAGATATCTAAGGATCAAGTGATAATGTAATACCTTAGGTCTCAAAATTTAGCTAGTGTGGTGCTTAGAATGAATGTGTAGGGAGTTTACATAGGATTTTTGGTAAGATAGAAAGGAGAACCAAGGAACTCAGAGAAGAGTAAGTAGATCAGCCATTTCACAGTGGGGGATTAATGCTTCTAGGAAGCGGTCCATCCTGGAGTTTTCCTAGCTCTGAGGCTGAAATCTTTTTGTTGTTGTAGGTGGGAGAGGGGGAGGACACAGGAGAGAGACAGGAACTGCTACTGGAGGTCAGAAAGGGGGAGAATCACTTGAATCAGAGCTGAAGGGGAAACGAAAGGCCCTGCAAGAGGCATGTGGTTGTGGGGGTCTGTGGGGTTTCTCTAAAGGGGAAGTGAATGAGGACTGAGGTTTCTGCTGGTGGGAAGGGGGTGACGGAGCAGAATGTGAGACTGTGTGGGGTGTGGACATGTCATCTGAGTTCTGAGGAGAGCCCTCTCTCTAGGGCGGTAAAATCCACCCACAGGAGTGGGCGGATAAGAGCTCAGGCAAAGGTGGACAAAAGGCTGCCTGCGGCCTGTGCACTGCCAGTGTAAGGAGAAGGAACTTGGGGGAGGCTGGTGACAGATGAAGAGCACTGGGCTCCCCCAGCATAAATTTCAGATTTTGTATCTATATTTAGAAGTGTTCACTGGTACAAGGAGTTCCCTTTTTTTTTTTTTTTTTAGATGGCATCTTGCTTTGTTGCCCAGGCTGGTCTCAAACTCCCAGCTTGAAGTGATGCTCTTGCCTCACTAGAAGCCTCCCAAAGTGCTGGGATTACAGGTGTGAGCCACTGCATCTGGCCACAGTTTTGCTTCTTACACTCCCTTCTTCCTCTCTTTTTGGTGTTTGATATACATAATCCTTTGTGTATTAAATGGCTTACTTAAGAGTTTGGATTTATTTTTCACAAAACAATTGAAATATTTTAAGCTTGACACTGACATGCTCAGGT
>CAUYPO010052039.1:0-12898 GCA_963574435.1 Cheirogaleus major
TCCCAGCTACTCGGGAGGCTGAGGCAGAAGGATTGCCTGAGCCCAGGAGTTTGAGGTTGCTGTGAGCTAAGCTGACACCACGGCACTCTAGCCCAGGCAACAAAGTAAGACTCTGCCTAAAAAAAAAAAAAAAAAAAAAAAGAGCAAGGAGCTAACCACCCTATAGAAAGCTATTTGTATATATTTTCTTAAAATTAAAAATAAATTCATATCTATACTTATACAGACATGCATATGCACACATATAAAATATCTGGGAATATACACAAGAAACTGATAGCAGTGATTATTTCTGTAAAGAAAAGCTGGACAGTTGGGGAATGATTTATTTCTCATTGTGTTCTGTTTGTACCTTTTGATCAGGTGCATGCATTATATCCATTCAGGATAAAGTAATTTTTAATGAAAATTTTAATGAAAACAACTTTTATATTAGGCTTTAGTAGAGGAAAATGTTTGTGTGATTTATAATTAGAAGGATGTCTGTGAGATAAGATATCATTATCTGTGAATATTTGAGATACTATAGAGCAAGACCATATTATGAAACTAGTATGGATGAACCATGAGTTTATTTTATTTAGTAGCTGATTATTTACTTAATTTATTAAGAAAAAATGCTAATACTCTCCATGTGGTTTGATACAGGCAGTGCTGTTAATGGCATTCGTGATGCAGTTCTGTCTTGTCAGCATAATCTTTTAAAGTTTTAACTAATTGTTTTGAATTGAGAAAGTCATAGAAACGCGATAATTCAAAATGATGTTCATTGTAAAGTAAGCTGCTTTCTCAGCCCTTCTTCCCAGAGATAACCATTGTTACCAGTTTTTTTGGTTGTGTTCCAGAAATACCCTGTTCCTATAAAAGCATTTATATATATTTATGTATATTCCTCCTCTTTTTTCAGGATATTCTAAGTGGAATCATTTTGCTTCTTTGTTTATAATTGATTGATTTATTACAGAAATTTTAATTCATCAGTCTTTTTCCTCTATGCTACTGATGTTTTTGATAAATTATAATTATTACAAATTTTTACTTTTACTTTTCCCATATGGTATTCTAGTACATTTATTATTTTATTGAATGAGTGAATGTATGAGTGATTTGAAAGGACTTCATGGTACCCCCACCACTCCTGTCCAGACTTATTTCTCACTACTCTCCACCAACTAGTCTGAGCAATAATGATTTTCTCACTGTCCTGGATCAGTTCTTTTTGTTTCATTTTGGTATTTTCCTCCCATCCCCTCTCCTTTTCATTTTGACATAATTGCCATATTACAGAAAAATTGCAAGAAAAGTACAAAGAATCTTGTATTCCTTAACCCAGATTTATTTAGATTTCACTATTTGTCCCAATAGTGTCCTTTACAACAAGAAAATCTTTGTTGCACTTAATTGTCATGCCTTTTTAGTCTCCTTTAATCTAGAACAGTTCCTCAGCCTTTTTTAGTTTTGATGACATTGGCATTGTTGAAGAACATAGGCCCATTATTTTATAAACTGTTCCTCAATTTGAGTTTGTCTTATAGTTCTTCATGATTAGATTCAGGTTATGCATTTTTCTCACAGAATAACACTGTTTTTCAGTGCATGATATCAGGAGATACATGATGTCTTTTTGTCCCATTATGGCTTATGTCTGCAAGGGTGTTTCAAAAAACACAACAAAGTTACTTCTGTTTTCCTTTTTAATTAATTAGTGTCTTGTGGGAAGATACTGGAGATCATGCAAATAAATATCCTCTTACTCCAGTCAGGCGTCCTCAAACTATGGCCTGCTGAGGACATGAACACCCACCGGGTGTTTTTGCCCATTTTGTTTTTTTACTTCAAAATAAGATATGTGCTGTGTGCATAGGAATTTGTTCATAGTTTTTTTTTTAAACTATAGTCCGGCCCTCCAATGGTCTGAGGGACAGTGAACTGGCCCCCTGTTTAAAAAGTTTGAGGACCCCTGCCTCAAACTCTTACCCACTAGTTTTGCTATTCCTTGATGATTCTCAACTGAATCAATTATTGCTATGATTGTTGCTAAATAATGATTTTTAAAAATTCAATCATTCATTCTACATTCATTAGTTGAATTTTTGCTATAAAAATGATTCCTTTCTTATTTATTTAACTCAAAGGAGGTCCCACTGGTCAAATTTGTGACAATGTGAGTGTTAAATGAGAGTAAAGGACTATAATCTAAAAAAAAAAAATCATAATCTATTGAGTAAAAGAAGTACTCATGAGTTTGCACTGATATAATTTCTTTTTCTAATAGATAATATATTTTTGTCATTCAGACTTTTAAAAAATTGTATGTAGTGAAAAATCTAACTCCCACCCCATTTGTCCTCTAGAGGTATCTTATTTAACTTTTCAGGTTTTTTTAATCCAGTATAAGCAAATAAGACTATAAATGCTAATTTTCTATCCTTTCTCACACAAAACGAAGCATGGTGTATGATAACAATATATTCAGAACATCCTTCTATATCTATGGTAGGCAGAATTCTAAAGAATTTCCCCCCAAGGTTCTAGTCACCTGACTATTCATTCACATGTAATCTTGGTATTGCTTTCTCTGAAGGGACTTTGCAAATGGAATTAAGGTTGCTAATCAGCTTCTTTAACATAAAAGCTTATTTTGGATTATGCACATGAACTCAATGTAATCACATAGGCCCTTAAAAACCAAAGAAGAAGGCAGAAGAGTCAGTCAGAGAAATGAGGGGGAAGAAGATAGGTAGAAGAGAAGTCAGAGAAATTCAAAGCATGAGAAGAACTCAATCCACTGTTACTGTCTTTGAAGATGGAGAAAAGGGGGCGTTGAGCCAGGAAATGTGAGTGACCTCTAGAGGCTGAGAACAACCACAGATAACAGTCAGCAGGGAAATGGGACCTCAGTCCTACAACCACTTGGACCTGACTTCTGCCAACAACCTGAATGAGGTTGAAAGCAGATTGTTCCCCAGAGCCTCCTTCTGGCATACACCCCTGCTGCTACTTGATTTTAGCATGATGAGACCTGTGTCAGACTTCTGGCTTTCTGAACTGTGAGATAAGAAGTAGGTGTTGTTTTAAGCCACTAAGTTTAGGAAACTATTACAATAGCTGTACATAGAAATCTGTTTCGTAAGTGGCTAATAGTCCTTGCTAGACCATTGGGTTGTATCTGGTCTTCTGCTGTTAACAAACTGGCACAATGAATAACCTTGTGTGTATGTGTGTGTGATTGATTTCTAGAATTGAAATTAGTGGGTCATAGGGAAATACATTTGTTATTTGATAAATATTGCCTCATTTTCCTATAATAGAGGTAGTCTCGTTTTTTAGTTTCAACAAAAATGTATGAAACTGTCTGATAATCTTATCAGAGTAGGTTGTTAAATATTTAGACTTTCTCCAGTCTGATAGATGAAGAATGTTGTATCTCCATGAAGTTTTAATATGCTTTTCTCTTGTTATCAGTGGGATTGAATATCTCTTCTTATGCTTAAGTACAATTTGCATTTTTTTCCTGCAACCTGTATGTTTATGTTCTTTACCCGTTTTTCTGTTGGTTTTGGTCTTTTCCTTCTTAATTTGTAGAAATTCTGTATATGAGAGAGATTACCCTTTGTGATATAAATTGAAAATATGTTTCCCAGTCTGTCAGTTGTCTTTTCACTTGGCTTATAATATCATTTGCCATGTAAAAGATTTTTATTTTTATGAAATTAAACTTACCAATCTTTTCTTTCATAGCCTCTGAATTTTGAGTCACAGACTTCCCCAGTTCAAGGTTATAAAGGAATTATCAATTTTTTTCTTCTAATAATTTAATGGTCACATTCTTTACATTTAAATTCTGATCTTTATGGAGTTATTCTGGTGTACAGTGGGGAGGTATGGATCTAATTTTGCCTCTTATCAGTGGCTATCAAACATACTTATTTTAAAATCACTTATCTTCCATTTTGAGATATCACTTTTTTTACATTCTAAATTACCCTTCATGCTTGGATCTTTTTATCCTATTCCATTGGTTGATCTGACTGAGCTGATTCCAACTATTTTAATTATTGAGCTTTTATTATGTTTAATAATTGACAAGGCTAAGTCCTCCCTAATTATTCTTCTTTTTTAGAAATTTTGTGGCTATTCTTAGTTATTTTTCCATATGGACTTGAATTTGATTGTCTAGTTTGAACATCACCATTATATATTTTAATTCCATAACATTTCATCACCCGCAAAAGAAACTCCATACCTTTTAAGCAGTCACTCCTCATTCTCTCTTTCCTCCAGCCTCTGACAACCACTAATCTACTTTCTGTCTCAGTGGATTTGCCTATTCTGGACATTTCATATTGATAAAAAAAAAAAAAAACCATTGTGTCTGCCTTCTTTTCACTTAGCATTAATGTTTTCAAAGTTCATCCCTATAGTATGTATCAGTACTTCATTCCTTGGTATGGCTAAATAATATTCCATTGTATGAATATACTGTATTTTATATATCCACTTATCAGTTGAAGGATGTTTGAGTTGTTTCCACTTTTTAGCTATTGTCAATAATGCTTCTATGAAAATTCATGTACAAGTTTTTGTGGCAGCATGTTTTCATAGAACATCATTTTCACTTAAATTACTATTCAGACTTCAGTATTTGGCATTTTCTGAAAATGAACAAAATGCGGTCCTGTCACTTCAAGGAAAACAATTGACAATATTTGTTACCCATGGTAAATTTTGAGTATTCAAGCAAAAATTCAAATTTTGAAAAACTTGCGTTAATATCTGCCATAGTGTGTGTGGCAGCTTCCTGTAAAGTTTTCTAATGATATCAGTGGTAATATTAAGGAATGTAACTTTTTGATTAATGCATAATGAAATGTGTCAACATTTGGAGGAACAGTACAACTCATTGAACCAGTATGTTTCCGAATGATCAATGTGAAATACTGTAAAATCATGTATAGGTAAAATGTACATTCAAATTACAAAATAAACCAATGGGTATTGTAACTAGCTTTATTGAGGTAAATTTACTTACCACAAAATTTATCCCTTTTTAAGTGTACATACAATTCAATGATTTTAGTAAATTCACACAGTTTTTCCATCACTTCAATCCAATTTTAGAACATTAATATTAACCCAAAAGGATTTTTTGTGCCAGTTTGCTTGCAGTCACTGACCTTTACTGGCCCCAGGCACTGCTACTCTTTCTGTTTCTATATTTTTACCTTTTCTGGACATTTTATGTAAATGGAATCATAACAATGTGTGGGTTTTGCGTATGGCTTTTTAGCATGTTTTTGAAGTTCATCCATGTCGTTATGTTTATCAATAGTTCAATCTTTTTAGTGCTGAATAGAATTCCATTGCATGGAATGACTATATCACATTTTATTTATCCTTTTATCAACTGATAGACATTTGAGTTGTTTTGTATTTTGACTGCAGTGAATATGCTGCTATGAACATTTTTGTACAGGTTTTTTTGTGGACATAATGCTTTCAGTTCTCTTGGTTATAAGCCTGAGAGTAGAATTTCTGTTTCATATGGTAACTGTAAGTTTAAAATTTTTTGGAAACTGCCAAACTTCTCTCCAAGTGACTGCACCATTTTACAATCCCACCTATAAGGTCTGAAGGTTTCAGTCTATCCACATTTCTTACCAACACTTGTCATTTATCTTTTTTGTGACAGCCATTTTAGTGAGTATGAAGTAGTATCTTATTGTGGTTTTAGTTTGCATTTCCCTGATGACTAATGATGTTGAACATCTTTTCATGTGCCTTTTGGCCATTTGTACTTCTTTGATGAGCTGTCTATTCAATATTTTGCCTATTTTTGAATTGGGTTGTCTTCTTATTGTGTTGGAACATTTCTTCGTATATTCCAGATAGAAGTCATTTATCAGATATATGATTTGCAAATATTTTCTCCAAGCTTATCTTTTTTTCTTAATGCTATCTTTGAAGCTTAAAGACATTTTAGATTTTAATAAAGTTCATAACAGTAGATTTTAATATCACAGAGCATGAAGAGTTCATTAGTATAGTTTTTATTTCAAATTTAATAACCCTTTAAATTACCATTTATAAAGTTTTGGTGCCATATCACTATCCAAAAGGACTATGAAGACCTCTATGTTGCCATTTCCCATCTATATGAAGCTACATTTTCTTCATATGTTTCAAACTAAACTGTACACTACAACGGATTGAGTGCAGAAATAGCTGTGAGAATCTAGATGTCTTTTATTAATCCAGACATTGAAGAGATTTACAAAAATGTAAAACAATATCCCTTTGCCACTAATTTTCTATGTTGCTTATGTTAATGTATAATACACTTTTTGTAAATTTTAGGCAAATTAATGAATACTTAAAATTTTTTCAGTTTCAATTGCTAGTATAGTAAATTTCAATGGATGTAACTCATGTAAACAGAAGCTCTCTGAGATCATTAGTAATTTTCATTAGTATAAAAGATTTCTGCCATTAAAAAAACTTATTTTAGTACTGCTTTTAATTTAACATGCTGGCTTAGAGTCATATAAGGCAGCAGCTATATGTTGGTTGCATTGCTTTCTGTTTTTCATATAATTTGGTCATGTTTATCTAGATTGTTAGCTTTTTAAAGGTGGGGACCATATATTTTATTTTTGTCCTCTTTCTCAAAAGATCATAATTGTCCCCTTGGAATAAGTATCCAGTGAAGACTTAACAGGGATTGAAGGATTTTCCATTGGCTGACTATGTTAGGGCAGCATTTACGGTGTTGGCTTTAATGTAAACAGCTAAATTTTTTTATTCAGGTGGAAGAGCACAATGGTCACATCTTTAAGGCCACCCAATATAGCATCCCTACATACTGTGAATACTGTTCTTCTTTGATATGGATAATGGACCGAGCCTCTGTTTGCAAATGTAAGTATGAGAGATCTTTCAGAACATTTCCTAAACTACTTGACATTTCTATTTCCTTGAATTTTCTTATATCTTCTTTAACATAAAGGAGTGATTCACACTGCCTACATTTTTAGCCTCATTTCTCACTATGCTCTCCTTCACCTCTTCTTTGTATCCAAACCAGATATTTTGGTGTTACTTGGTCACTGAGAGCTTTGTACTTGCGGCTCACTCTGTCTGAAATGCTCTTCTCCCAGATTTTAGTATGGCTTCATATTTCAGTTTAATTCATGTCTACACTCACATGTCACCTCCTCAGAGAGCTCTTTCCTTACTCTTCTATCTAAAATGCCACCCTGTCCCCAAATTCTCTATCCCTTTACTCGGATTTAATACTTTTTATAGCACTTATCACCACCCAAAATTATAGTAAGTATTCATTTTTCTTGTTTTTCATTCTATCCCACTACAATATATGCTCTGTGAAGTCAGGAAGCTTATCTATCTCTTCTATATCACCAGTGCCTAGAACAGTTCTGGCACATAATAAATTTTAATAAGTATTTGTTGGGTATATGGACCTATAGATGGATGGGTGGATGAATGAACACATTTTTACATTATGGCCAAAACGGTACTTTTTCTGTTCCAATCCTTTCAACAGAATATATAAATCCTAAAATGTGAGTAGAGACTCTTTGTAGATCAACTTAGTTCTGGCTTATAGTGGACGTTTTTAGCTTCTACTCCCTTTATTTTATATATCTGCTCTGGTGCTATCATTAAATCTGTGAAGCTTTGCTTTTACTAGTGAGCTAGAACTGAATGAAGGAAATATTAGGAAGAAAGAATTTGTTCCACTGTGACAACAAGGATAATAGTCATGTTCACTATATATAGGGGATATATCCACATGCTCCATGTTTTGACAGCAGTTTTCCTATTGTTTAATTATCAGTAGTCAGAAAAATTATCATGAGAGTGAAAATAGGAAGTAGTTTGAAATGTACTTGACTGCTTAATGTTAGTCTGACTCTTGTATGTTTAGAGTAATTTCTTCTGTGACTTCAAGCTGAAAGTTAATAGAATTTGCTTTTTTATGACTATGGTGGGCCTGGTTTGATTTGCTTTCTTAATAGAATTAATTAACTTTCTTTGTTATTATCCTGGCGATTTCACCCATACAATGATATGGACTCCCCTACTTGATCTTGGCCTTGAAAGCCCCACAAGTTATACTTGAGAAACTCAAGAAAGGATATTCAGGTGTTGGTATGTAGAAGTCAGAACTGGTGTAGCCAAATGACATAGATCAACTGTGTTCTCAGTATTCTCTTCTTAATGTGCCTTTTCCTGCTCACCAACTGCCCAGCTACCCTGTTGTCTGCACTCCAATAAATTATTTTTGCTCTGAACCTTTTCTTTACCTCATTTTCTCAATCACAACTGATGCTCTTTATTATCTGGTTCCTTAGAGCTCTATTCTGGACCTTTAGAAACAATAAATAAGACCTTTCTTATATCTTAATGTGCTACCCAATTTGTTTCCATTTCAGGAAGGGTCTTTGACAGTAATACTTTCCTTATCCATAGGAATGATTCTTAATAGGTATTTCTGGCATTTTAGCAGGTTGTAGAGCATATATGTGAGAGAACATGAACACTAATTTCTGAATCAAACCACAAAGATAAATATCCTGCTGCAGTTTGGAAGAGGATAGTATAGAGAGAGGATGGGCAGTCTTAAAAAATAAAAATCTTTTTCATTAACAGTGGCTAGAAATTTTAGGCATGTTTTCCAACTTCACTATCCCCAAGAGAATAGGTTAGCAGTCTGAGATTTAAAGAAAAAACTTACGTCCAAAATGAAGTTATAAACTTGATTAATTCTGACCATTGATGTGCAGACTTGTAAAAATGCTATATTCTTAACCCTTTCAGTATGCAAGTATGCTTGCCATAAGAAGTGCTGTCTGAAAACCACAGCCAAGTGCTCTAAAAAGGTAAGAAGTCATCACCTATCAGTAATATATAATGGATCTGTTAGGTTTTCTGTGCCTTATAGAAAGAATCAAGGCCTCTTTCATGGTTTATATAGAGTAGTGGTTTTCAAACTTTTGGACCACAGATCACAGTAAGAAATATGTTTTATATCATGCTCCAGCGTACATAATGGGGGATGTATGTACATAACTGAACTGATTTTCATGGAACTATATTACCTTTACTGTTTGTGAGCTACTATTTTAATTTCACAAGCCACAATTTGAAAAACACTGCTTTTAAAAGTTTCCCACTTCCTTAAACACTCTTGAGTCTTCTGAGGAATTGTCCTTAAGATAGTAGGCTACAGTTAAAGATGAAAAAATTTAAATACAAACAACAAAGTTCACCAGCATAGTTGGTGTTTTTACATATTTCTATTTGGGTACACAGAGACCTAAAAGATACTGAACAAGTATTCTTTGATACCTGAAGCAATCATTTTTTAATAATTTCTGGCTTTTATTGATGTATAATCACAACATTTTCTTATTTATTAATCACATACTGACAATTTTTACAATATTATGCAAATCTGAAGTATAGTATAAATATGTGTGCATGTGTTTGCAACCCATGTATAGAATTTTCATCTGTCCCAAATTAATAGACAGATCATGGCAAAATACCGAGAGAAATTTATCAGGACTTAAAATATCATACAGTGGGCCAGGCGTGGTGGCTCACGCCTGTGATCCTAGCATCCTGGGAGGCTGAGGTGGGCGGATCGTTTGAACTCAGGAGTTCGAGACCAGCCTGAACAAGACCGAGACCTCATCTCTACTAAAAATAGAAAGAAATTAGCTGGACAACTAAAAATATATAGAAAAATTAGCCAGGCATGGTGGTGCATGCCTGTAGTCCCAGCTACTTGGGAGGCTAAGGCACGAGGATCGCTTAAGCCCAGGAGTTTGAGGCTGCTGTTGAGCTAGGCTGATGCCATGGCACTCTAGCCCGGGCAACAGAGTGAGACTCTGTCTCAAAAAAAAAATAAAAAAATAAAAATATATATATATGTATATATATATAAAATACAGTAAAATTGAGTGAGACATTTGCTTCCAGCTAAGATGGAGTAGATTGTGGCAGACCAATCCTAAAAAAGTCTGCAAGCATTAGGGAGCTTCCCAGGCAAATTGGACTTTAGAGGACTATATCCTAGAGAGAAGTGAATGCAGCACAGTGGATTAATCTATATACAAAAAGTGAGATACTTTTCTCCTAGTGAGAATTTTTCAATTTTTGTTGTAGGACAAGAAACCAATACTCTGGGCAGAGGGCCACATTTAAGAGTCAGAAAAGCCAGAAGAGCTTTTAGCAATTTCACAGAACTATAGAGACAAAAATTGGAGTTTGGGACTGCTAAGACTTGAGGGACCATGCCTCAGTCATTTAGAGAAGTGAGCCTGAAACTTGAAGAGACTTTTCCCCTCAAGGCATTTTTAAATTCTTAAGCTGTATAGGGCAAAAGGCTAAGACGCTCATCAGAAAAGAAGATTAGACTTTTCTGCGGTTTCACAGTTTTGAGCAGAGAAAAATTGGAATTACAGTATCCACCATCAAAGAGGGGGACCCTAGTCAATACCCTAGATGCTCGATGAGACCTCTGAAGAATTACACCCTAGGAATAGGGGTGAACTATTGACAGATTGAGCTAAATAAAAACAGTAAACCAGCTTTTGAGGCAGTCCTTGATTGGATTAAGGTGATCTTTTCCTTATTCTAATAAGCCACCCATGAGAGAGAATAGGGTGAAACCTCTTTAAAGAGAGATAACATCCTCTAGAGCTGTCACAATTTTTTCATATACAATATCAGACATAAGTGATATGAAGAGAAAAATAAATAGGCAATATCAATAGACTCATAGATAACCCAGTTATAAAATTACCAGATATTAATACATAGTTTAAAAAAATTTTGGTTACTATATTTAAATAATAGTTAAATTTAAATAATAGAGAAGTTCACGGAAGAACTGAAATACAGTCTGCCCTCTGTATCCATGGATTCCATATCTTTGAATTCAACCAACTGCAGATTGAAAATATTCGGGGGGAAAAAATTCTACGAAGTTCCAAAAAGCAAAACTTGAATTTGTCACTCACCAAGTACTATACTGAATTTACATGAATGAAGTGATTTGTAGGGACTGTATTAGGTATTAATAAGTAATCTAAGGATGATTTGAAGTATATGGGAGGAAGTATGTAGGTTATATGTGGATAATACACCATTTTAATAAGGGACTTGAGCATCTATGGATTTTGGTATCCAAGTGGAGTCCTGGAACCAATCCCCCACGGATACTAAGGGACAACTGTACATATTTAAATATATATATTAACAGAATTCTAGAAATAAAAAATGCAGTTGAAATTATAAACTCAAAAAAAGATAGTTTTAATGACCACAGCAGAAGATAAGACTGGTGAGCTGGGTCAGTGGAAATATCCTGACGTGGAGAATAAAAAGAATGAGGAAATAAACATGAGAGACATAGGGGAAAGGATCAAAAGTTCCTAAATTTATGTAATCAGAGTCCAAGAAGAAAGGAGAGAGAATAAGGGAGAAGCAATATTTGAGAGATAGTGGCTAATACATGAAGTCACAGGTTCATAAAGCACTTTTACCCTAAAGTGGAGCAAATACAAAGAAGGCTAAGGAAAAGAAAAAGAAAATTTCATAAAAGCAGTCAGGAAGGAAAAAAGTAAATATTGCCTAAAGTAACAATGAAAAGACTGACCAACTGACTTCTGAACAGAAATGATGGAAGCCAAGAAACAGTAGCTTGGCATCTTTTAAGTGTTATAGGAAAAGAAGACCAATGCAGAATTCAGTACCCAGTAGAAATACCCTTCAAAAATGAAAGTGTTGTGAAGACATTTTCAGACAAACACAAAGTCAGAATTTCTTACCAGCAGACTTGTATGAAAAGAAATACTAAAGGAGGTTCTCCAGGCAAAAGGAAAATAGTCTCAAATGGAAACAAATACAGGAAGGAATGAAAAACAATGGAAAGAGTAAAAATATGTGTAAATATAAATGTATATTGACTGAAAACATGATTTATTCTGGGGATTGAAGTATGTATAGAATTAAAATGCATGACAACAGCAACACAAAAAAGTTGGTTTAGTGGATTCAAAATATTCTAAGGTCCATGTATCATCTGGGAAGTGGTAAAAGTGTTAAGAATATATTAGACTTACATATGTTATGGATATTTGTTAAAATTTCTAAAGTAACCACTAGAAAAGTAATAAAAGAATATATAACTTAAACACTAATAAAGATAGTAAAGAAGAAAACAAAAAATATTGATTAATGTAAAGGAAGGGAAGAAATAAGAAAAAAGGAAATATAAAACAAGTTGGACAAAGAAAAAATAAAGAACAGATTGATAGATACAAATCCAAATATACTGGCAATTACATTAAATGTTAAAAGAGTAAATATTCCAAATAAAGTTAAAATCAATGGGAAAATCTTAGTGATATACTGTTTACAAGAGACAAACAGAAAGATATAGAAAGGTTGAAAGCACAAGGATAGAAACAGCAGCATGCAAAAGCTAACCAATAGAGGCCGGGCGCAGTGGCTCACGCCTGTAATCCTAGCACTCTGGGAGGCCGAGGCGGGAGGATCACTCAAGATCATCAGGAGTTCGAAACCAGCCTGAGCGAGACCTCGTCTCTACTAAAAATAGAAAGAAATTAATTGACCAACTAAAAATATATACAGAACAAATTAACCGGGCATGGTGGCGCATGCCTGTAGTCCCAGCTTCTCGGGAGGCTGAGGCAGTAGGATCGCTTGAGCCCAGGAGATTGAGGTTGCTGTGAGCTAGGCTGACGCCACGGCACTCACTCTAGCCTGGGCAACAAAGTGAGACTCTGTCTCAAAAAAAAAACCAAAAAAACTAACCAATAGAAAGTTTGTATGGTTATACTAA
>CAUYPO010052040.1:0-19655 GCA_963574435.1 Cheirogaleus major
CGTGCGTCCCTGTGTCTGTCTGTGTGCAATGCTGTTTGTCCCTATGTCACCTTGACAAGCAAGAGCCAGGCGGCCGCAGCTCTGGAGCACCCCTCGGCTGTCTGTGTCTCGTGGGGGGCGCCCCAGCTGTGCCGTGTGGGAGGGCAGGATGGGGTGCAGGGCTGAGCGCCAGCTTAGTCGAAGCTTCTAGGCTAAGATCGGGGTGGGGAGGGGGGAGGGGGCTAAGCTCGTTTCTTTGGAAACATCTGTTTTCGGAGACCCCAACGCAAGCCCGTTGTGCTCTGTGGCACCTTTGCGTCTGGCTCTGCAGTGCAGCGAAAGGGTTTTGCGTGTCTTTTGCATTCCGGGTCTCTCTGGGGGACCCGTTTCCTGAGTCGGCCTTTTTCTCCTGTCCTGTGATAGGGTTGTCCCTTTTCCCCTGACTGCCCCCCTCCCCTGGCCATTTGGGGGCCGAGACAACTTCTGGGGGCTCCTTACAGTTCGCCATCATTCACGGCACTCCCTGAAGTCGGGGTCCTGAGAACTAGGGATCTGGGGGCGGGGCAGGTGGGAGTTCTAGTACATTCTTCTTCCTCCGTCTTTGGCATTCGCTCCAATTGAGTTCCTCCGCCCACAGCAATGGGAGCAGGCCCCCGAGACACCTGCGTGTTGGGTGCAGTGGCTGTGCACATATAACCTGCTTGCAAAGGATTTCTCCACCCCTCGCCCTTAGAAAGCCCCACTGGAGAGGTAAAGAGGGCCAAAGTTCTGCGTTTTGTACTCAGAGCCACTCTAGCTAAGTCCCCGGGTGGCTGTGTTAGGAGCCTGTGTCCCTCGCCTGCCTGTGTTCGCTCAGAGCCCCCACCTTCCCTGTCCCCTCTCACATCCCACCTGGGCTGGTGGCTTTTCCTGCCCGTGTGGGGGAAACCCCAAGTGTCGTGCAGTGAGGACGCTGGGAGCGGGTGTGGCGGGCAGAGGGATGAGGACGAGGAGGCCTCACTCAGGATAGTTTGTCCATGTCCCCAAAGCCCTGATGCCGTTGATCTGACCTGGCACAAGAGGGAAACCTGTCCCCAGGCAGAGCAGTAGCAGGGGCGGCGAGGAGGGGGCCAGGGCGACCTACAGCCCCTCGGGGCCTCCTGGGCGCCGCCCAGGCCTGGCTTTTCCTGTAGCTGCTACTTTATCCAGGCTCCTCCCTCCCAGAGAGAGGAACCGGAACTTCAAAAGCCCTACTGAGATTATACTCAAAATCCAAACGGACCTGCGGGGGTCTCTTCCCCAAAGTGGCCCCCAGCCTGGTTCATGCTCTGGGGGCCAAGCCCGCTTCCAAACTGGGAAAAATGATGAGACCACCACGTTCCCCGAGAGCCTGGCCCAGGGGACACCCCTGTGCGTCCCAGAGGGCCTTCCCGAATTGCCTTGCTGACACTCCCACCGTCCGGGACCAGACGACTCGAGGTCCCCACGTGGGCTGTTCCCAAGTGGACACTCCTCTTCTGGGGCCTTCTGTAACCCGGCGGCTCGACGTGCGTGTGTCTGCAACGCATTTTACACACATCGGCACGAGCCCAGCTGCTCCGCTGTCGCCGGGGAGGGCTCTTGTCGATGGGTGTGCCCCATCGAAATGGCCACCCCGTGGACCAGCCCTGGGCCTGGGCCGGGACCGGCCTCGGCTCTGCCCCGCGGCCCACTGAGAGCCTGGCGTCCGAACACGTGCTCCTCCAACCCCACGGGACTTCCCGCTTCCAGGGACTCCAGCCTCTGTCCTCTGCCTCTGTGCTGAGAGAGGACAGCAGGGAGGGCAGAGGCAGCCAGGTCCGGCCACCCGAAATGCCCATGAGAACCAGAGCACGCACCCCTGCCTCTCCTGTTTCCAGAATTAACTAAAATGGCCAACACAGCCTTCGGCAAGCGGGTGGGTCTCCAAAGGCCGATTTTTCCATTTGTTCATGAGCGCCAGTTTGGGGTTAAGGACAGGGCCTGAGTGATCTGGGGAGAAATCCCAGTCTTCCCTGCTCCCCTGGGCTTCTCGCTTTGTGGAACAGGGTTCCTTGGGACGGTCCCTGGATTTATGTCACCTGCTCTTGACTTCTCTGTCTGTCTCCCACTTCCCTTCTCTGCCCCTGCCGGCCCCGATCTCTGCTGCAGCCAGGCTGGGCACCAGGCTTCCCGCCCGTCCCTGACACCCCGAATTCCCCAGCTCCGCCACCCCGACTTACGCAGAGGCCGGCTTCCATCTGCACACCTTTAAATCCTGGAGGAACCAACTGCTGCTTTCCTTGCTCAGCTCCATCTTTATTCCCGGATAAAGTACTGGGAGGAGGTTACATTCATTCATCTTATGCAGGGCCAAAAAAAAAAAAAAGGGGGGGTTAGGCTGTATATTTTTACATCACCGTCAGCCTTGCCTGCAACTCATTCTGCACAAGCCACGTGGCAAAGATTCGTGTGCGTGCCCTTGTCCCATCACCGCTGTGTGCAGGTGCCCAGCGCCCGTGCGTCGCCGGCTGGACAGTCAGTTGTTTCCATCTGTGCCTCGCTTCCGGCAGACCCTCCTACATACAGGCTTCCCACGTGGACCAGTCCCGGGGTGAAGCATCACCAGGAAGCCTTGAGCCTTGACTTTGCAGATAAAAACATCTCTGCTTTCTTTGAGGGGCGTGTGGATTTGCACAGGAATTCCACCCAGCTCTTCCAAGCCACAGGTCTTTTGTAAAACCAAGGACCCTCTTGGCCTCCTGTGGGGACATCTCTGTGTGTCCCCAACTCCAGAGCCAAGCTAGAAACTCAAAGTCACCACTTAGATCCATTGTGTCCTAGTTTTTCTTTTACTGGTCAGAGAGAACAATCTCGTCTTACCCCAGATTGGCCCCCACGTCTCTTCATGTCTACGTGGGACTCACAGCCAGTGGAAGCCCTGGACTGATGTTGGCCATTAGACTCCTGCATCCGGGAAACCTGTTTCTCCCCTTCCCGTGTCCCACCCCATATACACACATCGTGCCCCCCGACCCCGCGGACACAAAACCAGACTCCCCCCCAGTCTCCCACAATTCTTGTCCCTACCTATGGTGGATCAGCTCAGGTACGCAGAGGAAGCTGTGTCCGCATCTCTCAGGCCCATCACTGTCTTGAGAAATCTAGACCCATCATTGGCAAACTATGCCCCCAGGCCATAGCCAGCCTACCAAATGGTTTGTACACTTTTGTAATTGAGAAAAAAAAACTAAACGAAGAATAATATTTCATGACATGAAAATTCCATTAAATGCAAATTTCATGTCAATAACAAAAATGTTATTGGGACACAACCACACCTGTCCGCGTGCAGCTTGGCTGTGGCTGCTTTTGCACGACAGCAACACGGGTGAATGTTTGCAACCGAGAGAGTAAGGCCCATAAAGCTGAAAATATTTGCATTGTGGCCCTTTCGTAACTTTGCTAGCCTTTGCTATAGAGGACTGTCTTATTGAAGAATAAATCAAGTTGTGTATGGCTCCCAGGGGGGAGTAGGAGCCAGGGTGGGAGTGGGAGGAGGAGAGAACCTGTTCCGGTAGGGAGGGGACTTTCTAACAGCTTGCCCCAAGGTGCGTGGGCTGCCTCGGGAGGCAGAAAGTTCCCTGTCTTTGGAGAGGTTCAAGCAGATGCTGACCGCTTGGCATGACTTGGAGGCAGTTCGGTCATTGGAGAGTGGACGAACGAGCTGGCCGTTAAGACCGTATTAGCAGTTATGGCTACTGTCAGGACACACCACCCCCTGAGTAGCTCAAACAACAGAAACCTCTTCCTCCCGATTCTTGAGGCTGGAAGTCCAAGGTCGAGATGTGGGCAGGGTCGGTTTCTGGTGAGGGCTCTCTGCTTGGCCTGCAGACGGCCGCCTTCTCGTTGTGACCTCACGTGGCCTTTCCTGTGCCTCTGTGCGTCCCTGGTGTCTCTCCCTCCTCTTCGGAGGACACCAGTCCTGTGGGATTAGGGCCCCGCCCTTTTGACCTAACTTCAGTTACTTCTGTAAAAACCCTGTCTCCAGACGCATCTGGGGTTTGGGCTTCAACCTGCGAACTTGGGCAGGACACAATTCAGTCCATCATAGAGATCCCTGAGATTTCTGAGGCTCTGTCATTTTAGGGGCGACTTCAAGGTGACACTGGTGTTCCTGACTTTCCTTCCGCACTGCTTCTCAGCCCTGAGACTTCCCTTCGTCCACTGGTCCCCGAGGGCTGGTCATGTTCCAAACGTGCCGCCCCATACCCACGCCTCCCCGGCCTCTGTCAGCTTCCTAGGGCCGCCGCAACAACTAACCCCACACCGGGGGGCTTAAAACGACAGAAATGTATGCTCCCACAGCTCTGGAGGCTGGAACCCAAAATCAAAGAGGTGGCGGGGCCGCGCTCCCCCTGAAACCTGCACGGGATCCTTCCCTGCGTCTCGTGAGCTTCCGCGGTTTGCTGGCAGTCTTTGGCAATCCTTGGCGTGCAGCCGCGTCCCTCCAATCTCTGCCTTCGTCGTCACAGGGCATTGTCCCTGTGTGTCTGTCTTCACACAGCTGTCTTCTCATAAGGGCGCCAGTGCTGTCAGATTAGGGCCCCCCCCCCACTCAAGCGTGACCTCATCTCAAGTGACTCTGTCTCCAAATGAGGTCACATGCATTGGTACTGGGGGTCAGGGCTTTGACATCTCTTTTGGGGACATGATTCAACCCCTGACGCCCTCGGAGAAGCTTGCTCTCGTGCCTTGACTGGTCCCCCTGGGAGATGGATCCCCCAGAAACCCTGGGCCACCAGGCTCTGGCCATCGCTGTCATGCTTGTCCAGCCTGCCCCTGCTCCGCATGTCCTGTCGCTGAATTCCGTCGGTCCCGGCCTTCGGCTCTGTAGGCGAAGGCGGCCGCCCGTGTGGAAGGGGCTTGTCTGTCGTGGGACGGTCACTTGACCACTGAATGTGCTTCACAGCCCCGTCCGAAGGGGTGGTGACACAGCATTTGATTTTACTTATACTCTTTCTCGGTGGCAAAGGAGGGGACCTTGATGAGCTGTGTTTGTGCCGTTTCCTGCTTCGGCTTTGCTTGTGATGCGAGGAAGTCCCCAGGCGGGCTCGTGCGGACACGCTCCCTGATCCCAGCCCGCCTCGCCCTCACCTGCACACACCTGTCGCAGGGGGGTCACCCTGAACTCCAAGGGGAAGGAGGCCGGCAGCGTCAGTCTGGGCTGCGGAGTGTGGGAGCCACAGCAGGGCTCTGTTCTCTCTGGTCACTGCTCCTGGCTATCACCCCAAAGCACTGACTCCCTTCTCGAGGCCCCCCAGCCCTGCCCAGTTTAATTTAGGTCCCAGCTCAGGCCAGAGTGTTGGTGGAAGATCTGCAGATGCACTGACCACCTGGCTTCATCTGTTTGCCAGAACCTAGGGCAACGCCTGGCACCTCGCAGGTGGCCAGTAAATGCTTACAGAACGCAGACAGGCTTGCAGGGGACAGTGGGACCCTGGCACGGGGACTTAGACGGGCTCCATTGCAGGGCTGGGCGGTAGCGGGATTCCCCTTTGCCAGGCCACATTGAGGATGCTGCAGAAAGATGAGTTTGCCAGGTTTAGTAGACTTGTGACCCACCGGGTCAGGTGTCCCGGGTGCCTCGGCCCTGGCAGGCAGAGTAACCATCCATCTCTAACAGCTGCTGTTCGTTGAGCACTTACTATGTGCCAAGCCTGTTGCATCCCAGTGGTGGTCCTGGGAGGTAGGTCCCCTTATCCCCATGTCAGCAAAGCATCTAGGGGACAGAGACAGAAACCAGCTGAAGTTGCAGAACCAACATTTTTAAAAATGAGCCTTTGGGCTTGTCTGTTCCCAGGAACCCACCACCTTGTTGAGTGGTTCGTGCTCAGCTGCCCGTGGGGCATTAGAGCCTCAGCCTCTGAGGTTTATTTGCAGCTTGTAGCCAGGAGAACGGGAGGAAAAACTGAAAGTCAGGGAAGGGAGGGTGCAGAGGAAGGTGGGGACCCTCCTGGGAGTTTGTGTGGAAGCTTCCACTTGTGTTAGCACAGTGACGGACTGCCAGTGTGGACCAGGTTTCCAGGAAATGTGCATTCGCGTTGGCAAAACGATTCCTGGGTTCCTCCAGCAGCCCTGCGCCAGGCAGCCTGGCCACTCCCTGTGTTCCCAAGACACTTACCAGGGAGTGCCCTTCCCTCCCTCCCACTGGGACCCTGCAGCCCCTTTCCCTAACCCCAAGAACCTGAAGGACTTGTCTCATGGGGTTGAGATGGCTGTCCTCCCTCCACCAGGCTCTGCCTGAAATGTGCCTGATCTAAGTAGAACCTTATTTCCCAGATATATTCTATAGACCTTTCATCCCTTGGAAGACTAGCTGGATATTGCATTATTGAAAGGGTTCCGGGGCAAATACACATTGGAAATGCTTAGGTAAAATGAGATCAAACTTATGTCTTGACGGCAAGACTTATCAGAACCTTGAAGATGCTATCGTGTAATTGAATCTCTAAAAGACCACTACTGGGAGGCTGCTGTTTCCAAGCTTTTCTAGTCTGGTTTCTGAATCCCAAAAAGGATCACCTCTATGAATTTGACTTGGTATATTACATGGGACTCCAGGAACAAATGTCAGTGTGCTGGCCCATGGGACAGAGCTGACCACCAGCATTTATAGTACACTGGCTAAGAGATGGGGGAAGTAGGTCCCAGGAAAAGCTGAGCCCCAGAAAACTTGAACCCTGCCCCTGACACGTCACATTCCCTGCCCAGGCCTGCCAGTGGCAGACCCTGGTTCCATTCATGTCCACAAACAGGGACACCACAAGGGAAAACTCTGGCTGAGAGTGTCTTCCAAAGGAGGAGTCAACTTTGCTGTGTGTTGATGGCTTTTCCCCAACATAACATGGCTTGGAGACCAATGTCAAAATTATATAGGATTTCGTACCCTCAGAAGGGTCAGTTAGGTTCTCCTCTGAGATTTTATCTTCAACCAGGTCATTGGGATGAAGATCTAGAAAGATCTATCTGTAAGATCTAGGAGGAGGAAGATTTGGTCCAAGGAGGGCAAGTATCTAACATATGTGCCACCACCTGCCCCTCCTGTGCTCCTGGCAGACATTGCTAATCAATCACAGCATGCCTTCCCACTGATCACAGATGCACCCTCAGAGCACTGGACTTGCCACTTGAGGTGGATGTGAGTGATGCTTCCTGAGCTCATGCTTCTCCTCTTCTCACAAAAGCAGGATCTGAGGCCCAGAGATGGAAGCTAAACTCCCCAGGGTCAGGTCCCTTCTAAGAGGCAGAGGTGGGTTTTGAACTCAGGTCTCAGAAACTTCCAGAAGCCCAGTCATTTGGGCTGTAGTTGGTGGACAGTGTATCAGGGCCCTGCAGACGTTTCTCTTCTCCAGGAACTTGGAAAATGCAGAAAGAAAGATTCTGTCCTTAAGACCCTGCACATGATCCTATTTGGTAATTTTCTTGCTAGGACATAAATCATTTATCTTCGGGGACAGCTTCTCCCTGCAAGGCCTGAATGCTACGCCCCAGCCCCCGCCCGCAGCAGTAACAGCTGGGCTGAAAGGCCTGGCATACGGGTGCCTTAAGGAACAGTAGTATGCACAGTGGTGTGCAGGGGAGCAAGCAGGGCTGTTCTTTCTCGAGGAGGTTTGCAAAAGTTTCTTCTGTATTTCAGTCTGGGCATCTTGGGAGTCATGGAATGTTACATGCAAAGAGGAGGAAAAGGAACTGACTCCAGTCTTTGGTTTCTTCCTGTATGGAAAGCACAAAATCAACTTTTCACCCAGATGAAATACTCTGGGGTCCTAGTGGGCCACCAGCTCCACCGTGCTCTTGAGATGCCTCTAACCAGCTTGGTGGTTGAGAGGACCTTCCGTCCACTGCCTCTTCATTTCCTTCTTCCTCCCACTACCCCCACCCACCTCCTGCCCGCTAATATCTCTCCCCAGACCGTGAGCTGAGGAGAAAGTCGCACAATAGTAGAGATGAAAAATAGCTGTCATGTATGTAGCTTAAATTAGCTCAGAAGCGCGGCTCCCTGCCTCCACTGAGCGGACAGCAATTGTTTATGCCAACGTGCTATTTGCATCGTGCCTTCTTAGATTTGAAAGTCTAATGATTAAAAACAAATCTTGGTTTTTCTTTTCCAACACTTAAAAAAAAACAAAAACAAAAATACCAGCTTGGCTGGTTCTTCTAGTTTAAAAATACCCTGACCTCTGGCGCCAGAGTGAAAATTTTGGAAAGGCTGGTGCTGGGCTATCAGGTTGAAATACGAGCCAGAGAGGCCTTTTGCGTGTGGTGGGTGATGGGATGGGCAGAGTGGGAGAGGCACCCCTGTGTCCTCTCCTGCCAGCGTTCTGCGTTGGTTTGGAATGTCCTCACCAGCCATTCCTGCGATGGGTGATTTATTGAGCATCTACTACGTGTCAGACCCTGGGCATTCAGTGATGAGGGATGCAAAGTCTCCCCCATTCTAAAGCTGAGAACCTAACGGGGGAGACAGACAAGAAATGGCCAACAGTATGTGAGTTTGCCACTACAAAGGTCTACGGAAAGGAAACTCATGGGGGACCAGCGCTGTGGGAGGGGTGTGTCTGTGGACAGAGCCGTCAGCGGACTTTCTGAGCAGGTGGCAGTTAAGATCTAAAGGAAGAGGGAGGAGGAAGCGATGGTCGTTCTAAGTCAGGGTTTCTCAGGCTCGGCCCTGTTGGTATTTGGGGCGAGGTGATTATTTGGGGTGGGGCTGCCGTGTGCATTGTGGGACGTTGCATGGCGTCCCTGGCTTCTAGATGCCGATAGCAACCGCCCCACCCAGTGTGACACCCAGAACTGTCTCCAGACATGGCCAAATGTCCCCTGGATTGTCTCCCAGCCACACGACTAGGACTCAAATCTAGCAACCTGCCATCTGCAGCCTTTCATGGGAGACATCGGACAGAGGGAAACGTACGAGCCCGAGGAGGGGACTCTGAGCAGATATGGCAGCACAGTGGGTCTTTAAAGCAATTGGAAAGCTGTCTGGGCGAGGAGAACGTGAACTTGCCCTTCACCGTCTGCATGGCCCAGACAGGGGCTGAAATCCCTGCTCACCCACCCCACCCTCTCACGGCCCTTCTAGAAAGCAAATCCTCTCGCTGAACTGAAATCTTGAAACCCGCACCAGGCCCTCGTTCGCGCTGCTCTCTGGGGCTGCGGCCAAGCACCTTCCAAGAAGGAGGCTGAGTTGGCTGCGACTCCACCCCGCTGATGGGGTCGACCTCTCCCCACTCCGCAGCCCTGCCCGCGTCGGGGCGTTGGCAACTCACGTGCGTCCTGGACAATTAATGCAGTGCATTGGTCCTACAAGATTCCAGCCGTGGTCCTCGTTTTATTTTTCTACCTGTGTTGCAAATAACAATAATAATACTTTTTAAAAATGGATACAAATGAACTTCTGTAAGTTCAAGTAACTGCTATGTAGCTACAGTGTAGACACCAGGTACTTGTCCTGCCACGCCAGGGCCCCCGCCCTGGCCCACCCGGCCTCCCAACCAGCCTCCTAGGGAGCGCTGCGTGCCCTACCCCCACCCCTGGGCAGCGCCTGGCTGGACGGGGGCGTTAAGGGAGGGGGCTGCCTTTGGCCGGGCCTCAGCACAATTGTGACATGCATACAATCTTTTCTTAGCCCCGTTCCCTTCTTTTTAGCGTCTTTTCTCTTCCTGAGGACCCCTGTGGGCCCTACCCCAAGGAATGTTCTAGATTTCCCTCCCCCAGTGAACCCCAGAGGGTGGGATTTCATGCACAGTGTCGCCTGAGCTGCTCGGACCCCGCTTCTGAGCTGGCGCACAGCTGGGGGTCTCTGCCCCAGCGTCGCTTCCGTGCCACGGTCCTAAGCCCCGCCAGGGCGCCTGCTTTGGGGCCAACCGGTGAATTTAAAAGGCCTCCAGTTGAACAGTGTGGGATTCTAAGAAAATCTCCCCGGTATTTCAAAACCTTGTGTCCCCAGCCGTGCTCACTACGCCCTCAGCAGAGCCCAGCATCGAGCCACCCTTAGCCAGCTGTTCCCCAAGATTTTATTTCCTATAGTCATTATGTTTATTAAGTGCCTCCTGTGCTTCTGGAGAAATGGGAAAGAAAAGCGGCTGCTGCCATCAGGGTACCGGAAGTCCAGTGGAAGAGAGGGAAGGGTCCCAAGAGGAGTCCTGAGGCCCCAGAGCAGCACCCAACCCAGACAAGGGTCCTCAAGGAAGGCTTGTCAGAGGAGGGCACTTCTGAACTTTGTCTTGAAATTTGAGCAGAATGGGAGTGGGAGGTAGGGAACAGTGCCAGGCAGGAGGAACAGCCTATACGTGAACTCAGAGGCAAGATAATGCAAGTGGCTGAAAGCCTACCCCCTGGCACTTGCCTGTCCTTCCCTGCCTTCCCCCGAGCCCTGGGAGTTTCCATCCCCAAACAGAAGGTGCCCTGGCTCAGAGGAGGAAACTTCAACTTCTCTCCCCACCGTTTCCTGATCCCTACCTTGGCCTTGGTGTCTTGGGGAAGAAGATGTCCGAGGAGGGCTTTGTGCTTGCTCGAGTCAGGCCAGTACTCGGGCCACCTGAGGCCCTCTCTACATCTTTCTCTGGCCCTGGGGGCCTCTCTGTGTGGCTGCCTGCATCCCACAGTAGATGGTGTGTCTCTGTTTCTCCGTGTCCCAAATCATGTCTGCTGCAGGTGGCTTGGCCACCAGCCCTTCTCTAGAAAGCATTGTCTTCCTGCCTTTGCTTCTGCCTCGCTGTCCCTCCAGCACCTCTTGTGACCTCTGTCTCTGAGCTCTCTAAGGCCCACAGATCTGTCTTGCCGCACCAGAAGGCCTCCCTCAGCGATCTCGCTGCGTCCTCTTTCTTGGACAGTTTGTTTCACTCTCTGCCTAGGGCCCAGGAGTGTTGAGCTCAGTCAAGGACATGCACGAACGTGAAAATGCATTGCTGGAAAGACCCTACCCTAAAGGTCTCCCACTCAACATAACGGGTGTAGTGTGGGTAAATTGCTGGTTTGTTACAGAAGTGGCTGAGGAAGATCTAGGAGGTCACAGTGGGCCACAGGCCAAATCTTCAAGAAGCGTGGTGGAGAACTATGTATGTAGAATGCTATGTCCTATAAACATACATCATGGCTTGAAGGATAGAAATCACGGCATCTTTGCTGGCTACAGGGGTCCCGGGGTGTGTGTCATTGCTCCAAATTAGCGGGACTTGTTTACCTGCTTCAACTCTACTCAGCCTGCATTTCTTGAGCAACTCCCTATTGCGGGTAATGATTTCACCAACAATTTCTGAGTATCAGCTGTCCCTCCCGAGAGTATCCCGTGCATTTTCTTGGCTTTGTGCAACCCACTGGCACTTAATATACCACTAACCTTTGACGCTGTGGGAAGGAGTCGATGAAACAATGAATGTCAACAGCGTCACACAATACGCAGCACACAGTAGGTGCTTAATAAATGTGGCTTCTCTTCTTAATGACCCAGCTTCGTGTTCCCCCCTCCCCCGAATTCCACCTCTACGGGGACATTCCTGAAAGAGCGAGGGATTGGAACACAGAGGTGGGGGTGTTACTTAGGTGACCTGTGAACACGGGCGAAAGTGCCCAAGTCTCGTAAAGACACCCGGCCCCCGTACCTGTCCCACCCCCGCCGCCGCTCTGGGGGTCAGCGTCTATAAGGCGGAGTCTCGATCTTAGGGAATAAGGGGGTGGTGTCTGGCAAGACCAGGTGCCCCAAGGCCCTTGTAGAAACGGGACGTTCTTCCTCCAGGCTCCAAAGCAGAGGCCAAGGGGGTTGCTTCGCTGGGGCAGACGAGGCTGGTCACGCCAGGGTGTGGCCTTGACCACGGCTGGGCCAGGCTAAGAACACCCCGAACTTGGGTGCCCAACATTCCCCCCCGGGCCCCTTGTTTCTCCTCCCTGAGATTCGAGCTCATCCTGGGGTCCACGCGATAGACCTAAATGGCATGATGCACTCAGTTGACTCCTCTTGAAGTTACTGACCTTAGGAACATTCCTCGATTGTAAAAAGGCTTTCTCTCTATGTAAATTACGCTGTTCTCTTTTTCTATACGCAAAGTATATAGACCTATAAATATTATACATATATATATTATATATATATATACATAAAGACTAATTCTTGTACAGACCAGCGCGGACCGACGGTCCACATTGTTTTCTCCATGTTTGTTTGTGCCGACTGTTGCAGAATGAGTCTATGTGAGAAGTTGGTTTTCCGTTTTCATTTGGGGGCCACTTCTTTCCTTTCCTGCCCCTTTCTATCTCTGTCTGTCTCTGTCTCTCTGTCTCTCTGTCTCTCTCTCTCTCTCTCTCTCTCGTTGCCAACATCTCGTGGCTGAGAAAGAACATTTGATTCAGATGCCATCCAGGAAAGGAAAACCAGATGGATGGAGGGTCCACTGTGTATATTTGTACAGAATCATTTATAAAGTTTTCTACACTTCTCAAAAAAGTATTTCTAACTTGGGCTGTTGGACAGTTTGTGAGCCTCTGAGCCGGCAAGCCTATTGTTTCTTGTGTTTAGTGCAATGTTTAGTGAGAAACCAATGTCTGAATTATTTATGCCAATAAAGAATTTGAGAATTATTGCATCACAATGCCGCCAGAACAGGTGTGAATTCTGTTGTTGTCTGGTACGCAGAAGGAATCTTCGGGGCCGACATTGGCCCGTGTATCAGCCAGCTATTGCCACAGTGATGCTGCGTAACAAACATCCCCCAAACTCCCTGGCTTGCAATATTGCAATAGCCCATGTTTATTCTCATGCTCAGGGGTATGTAATCTAGGCTGAGTTTGACTAAGAGACTTCTCTTTAGGCATCAGGTCAGGTTCAAGTCAGCTCTGCGTGTCTCCGTGTTTCAGGGCCCAGGTTGAAGAGGAAGCTACCTGGGGCATGTTCTTGCAGTCACAGATTGTCAGACCATAGAGCCAAGCCGAACTGTACACCCACATCCACAACATCATCTCCAACCACATCTGCCAACATCCCAGCGGCCAAAGCAAGTGAAATGACTCAGCCTTTCAAAAGGACAGGGCTGTGAACTCCACCCACAGTGGGAGAGGGAAAGAAGTGAGTGTTTGCTGAACAGAAATCCAAATGATCACAGCCTGGCTAGGTATTCTTCCAGCCGGCCGGCCGAAAATGCATTTCCTCCCCAGGGATGAATACAGTGTCGGTGCATAAATACACACACGTGTGCACGCAACTTGTGGCTGTGCACACACCAAGCGTGTGCCCCCTGCCCACGTTAATCCCCACGACCACCCAATTCCGATTAACAGATAAGGAAGCCGGGTGCAGACGGATGAAGTCACTGGCCCAACCCAAGGCTCACGCTTTCTTGAGTACACACACACAGCAAGCATGTCGGGAGCCTAAGTATCTTGGATTTTTTTTTAAAAAATCCACTTTACAAAGTGCTTTTGTGAAAATGAGATTCCAGCTGACCTGGAAAGCCAGCCGGTAAGTCAGGGACTATTCAACTCACTCAACAGCAGAAGAACTGAAAAGGGGGGGGGAAAGCTCTACAGCAGCTCCAGCTAGAACTCCCGGTCCCCTCCCTCGAGCCCTGCGGCAGAGAGATGGAGGAGCTGACCTCTTCTGTCCTGGTAAGTCCTCCTCAGCACGCCCTAGGGGAGCGAGAGCATGTTGCCAGACTTGGAGGGCAATGCTAGCTCTACCAAGTGCAAGCTGTGTGGCCTTGGGGAGGTTGCTTTGCTTCTCTGAGCCTCCACTTTCTCATCTGTGAAATGGGTATAGCTATTGTACCTTGAGCACCTACCTCCCGGAATTGTGAGGCTTCAGGAAATGAATACAGGTACTTGAAGCAGTGACCGACACCTACTAAGTGCTCTACAGATGTTAGTTGCTAGGTTTAATATTACTGGCACGGCTGTGGTGTGGGGCCAGTTTTAGTGACTAAAAGAGCAGACATCACCCAGAGGGACCCCAGAATGCCGATCTCTGCTGAGAGTTGACCCGGGCTCTGACCCTCCCCAAATATCTCCGAACATAGCAATGGGTATCTAACACTCTCAACCAGTCGATTTTCCTTCACAAGCATGGTTTCTTCCCACTCACCACGATCCGATGGGGTTGGGTGTATGAGTTGGCCCATTTTACAGAAGGGAAAACTGAGGCTCCAAGAAGGGAAGGTCTCCTGCAGCATCTGAATTTCAGTCCCGGGCTACATCACTGAAACCAGCTGCGAGACCTGGCTGGGCAATAACATCAGCTCTCAGAAACTCAGTTTCTTTGACTGTAAAATTGGGATCATAATTATGCTCACTTCAGAGAGCCGTGGTCAGGGTTAAAAGCAGCAGGTAAAACACTTGACACAATTCCTGGCATAAACAAACCATAAACATTAGCTCTTTCAAGCCCAGATCTGACATTTGGCTCTGGGATAGTGCGGAAGTGAAGAGGAGGTAAGAGAAAAGACCAGAACCTTCCATTCTCCTCTCTCCTATTTCAAGCAGTAGCGAAGGGGACAGAGTCTTCCCTGGGGCCTGGAACGAATTGATTGTCCTGGTTCTGGCTTGTGGTCCTCTGTGGCCGCGGGGCCACCATCAGTCGGGCACAGCAGGTGTCGAGCGGAGTGAGGGAAGCCTTGTCAGCCATCGGAACTGAACGGCTCATTAGCCGCCGTGCACGGGCTGCGGGGGCGTGCCTGCGAGCCAGAAACACAGGCACAGATGAGGTGCCTGCCTGGTGGCCTGAGTGGCAGGAACGAGGCCTCTCAAACCCTCCTGGCCCCCAGCTACTCTTCACCTTTGCCCCGCTTAAGACCCCCAGAGCCCACCCCCATCTCCCAGCTCCCGCCCGGAACAGTGCTGCGCACATGACGCTCGTCGCCTCATTTAATCCTCACCACAGTCCTATGAAACAAATCCTCTCTCGTCCCCAGTATACAGATTGAAGCACCTGAGGCTCAGAGAGGTTAAGTGACTTGCCCAGAGTCACACAGCATTAAGCGTGGAGCCAAGATTCAAGCCCAGACCACTTGAAACGGGGGCCCAGCTCTGAACCCCGATTCTGGGTGACCTCCAGGAAAGAACAGTGGCGAGGAAAAGTGATTGCAACGAATCAGTGGCTCTCAACCAGGGCGACGTTGCAGTTAGGTGCGCTGCCAAGGGAGGGACTTGAACTCAAGCCACAGTTACTAACCACCTTCTGTGCACGTGGCGGGGACGGTGCCAGGGGTTGCCACCCGCTCACAGGTTCCACAACTGCTCAGGGGTAGGAACTGTCACCCCCGTTTCGTAGTTGCGGCTCCCAGGCACAGGCAGGAAGGTCCGAACTGAGTTTGCAGCCTGGCCGGACAAAACCGCTTAGTGGCTGTGCGACCTCGGCTGAGCCACTTGGCCTCTCGGAGCCTCCGTTTTCTCACCTGTAAAATAGAGCTCACGCCAGTACCTGTTTCGTAAAGTCGTTGTCAACCCTCGACGCCTGGACATAGAATACTTTCGGCGTTGAGCAGAGAGTGAGCCTGCAGTGCGCGCTTCCGTCCAAGGCATCCTGAGAGACAGGGTTGAGACCTGGATGGGGACGGTTGTGGAGGGCCTTGAATGCCAGACCGAGGTCCGGGGTGTCAGTTTGACAGGTGGAGGTTGTAAAGGGGTGGCTGGTCACTTGGCGTGAGGGGACGCGTGGTGCTGGGGCATGTCCCCTCCCTCCTGAGATGAGCTCAGGGCCCAGCTTCCCGTGGGCACTTACGCGACTTCCAAGAGGTTCCCGGCGGTCCAGGGAGGGCGCTGTTGGCGGGCGCGGCAGGTGTGGTCCCTGCAGGTGGCTCGAGGAGCTCCAGGTAAGGGTAAGGGGAGAAAGGGGGGACTTACCCTGGCTGGAACCCTTTTCTCCTAATCTTACAGGTTCTAGAACCTTCCAGGAGCTGCCCTGTATGCGCACACACACTCACGTGCGCACAGAGACACACGCTCTGTCATCGGAACATCCCCACATGCTCTCTGTCGCCTATTCCCTCTCCCCACCTCTGGCCCCCACTGCCCTCTGGCCAGGGCTGGGTGCCTGCAGGCCTCACGTGACATTTTCATCCGTGTTTCCAAAACATGCCCAACAATGACGGTTTGTCTCAGCGATCTGGGATCGTGACTCCTGGGGACGGGATGCCGGTTCTAGGGCCGCAGACGGCAGCTGGGACTGCCTGGGATCCAGCCCTCCCCGATGGCGTACCTGTGAGTCCCTGCCCCTACCAGGGCTCTAAATCACCCCAGCCGCTGACAATTGGGCCATTGTTTGGCCCACACCATTTATAACTCGCAGGGCTTTCCTGGGGGGTTGTGCACATGTGAAATGCCATCTCAGCCGCTAACAAGCCAAACAAGGAAAAATACATTCTTACTCCCAAGAACAGTGGCTTCAGCCAGGGCCCAGAAGTTTCCTGAAATGTGTTCATCAGAAGTTAGTGAATATGGTCAAAAAGCAAAAGAGGACCGGGGGAAACTGAGTTAAGTATATTTCTTTGCTGCAGGACTTGTCCGAGCCTTTAGTATGCCCATGTACATTATAACTCTCTCAAGGTGGAGGTTGGGGGGATTGAGTATGTAGGTTTCTCAACTTATTTGGCCCTGGAACCCTTCGTTCACTATGTCTTGGAGGATTCATGTTCCATGGCACGTTTTGAGAAACACTGCTCTTAGCCATGGAAAAACTTCAAAGTGTATTCTTAAAATTTTTACAGACCCTGTAGCCTAATGGTCCATGTTTATAGACCACTAAATTAAAAGAAAAATAATAAAACTTTAAGGAAACTGATATACTGTCTCAGCTTTTTATTTTGCAAAGAAAACACATCAAAAAAAAAAAGAGATGCAAAACAAAACAAGATCTTTCCAATTTAGTATCACCATTATTTTAAAAAAACAGAAATCCTAGGCTAGACGTGGTGGCTCACGCCTGTAATCCTAGCACTTTGGGAGGCCGAAGCAGGAGGATCACTTGAGGCCAGGAATTTGAGACCAGGCTGGTCAACACAGTCAGACCCCATCTCTACAAAAAAATAGAAAAAATTAGCCAGGTGTGATAGTGTGCTCCTGTAGTCCCAGCTACTCGGGAGGCTGAGGCAGAAGGCTCGCTAGAGCCCGGGAGTTTCAGGTTGCTGTGAGCTATGATGCACTCCAGCCTGGGCGACAGAGTGAGACCGTGTCTCCAAAAAAAAAAATGCTGTCTATCTCCAAAACATTAGGAGGACCATAATTTGTGAGATAAAAATTAAAATGCCCATCTAGTTTCCTCATTTCTCCAAAGGCCAGTGAAAACTTTGCCATGGATTGGCACCAGTCCATAGACAAGTGTCTGAGGGCCACCAGCTTAGTGTGACGGCCCCCGGGCTCTGCAGTTAGATGCCAGGGGTTTGAACCCCAGCTCTTCCTTCCACTCGTTGAACTTGGGCGCTGAGAGGGCGCCGCCCACGTGTGCCCTCCCTCCACTCCTGTGTGCTTTCGCTTCACGTCGCAAGACCTCGTCCGGGCTGCTTGGACGGGCTGTGGCCAATGACCGTCGGACGCGGAGATACTGCAGCCCACAGCCCTTGCCTTGAGGCGGGACAACCTCTGAGCCGTAACTAACACTCTAACTCCCTGCATGCTCCGGCTGAGGTTGGGACTCCACCTGAACGTGCTCCTTGCTTGGCCTCGTCTGCCGCCTGACTGGTTCCCCGCTGGGGACACTTCCTTAATGAATTGCTTGGCACAGGACTTCTCATCTCAGGCTCTGCTGCTGGGAGAAGCCAGACTCAAGGCGGTCACCTTATGCAATTCCCTTAATGTCCTCCCGTGTCAAATGGGCATTGCAATTGCCTCCACCTCCTCAGCCGGGAGCGAGGACGTCCGCGACAATCGGTGTGGGCCACTCGGCGTGGAGTGCAGCTCATCGTTCAAGAAAGGCCGATACCTGCGATTGTTCCTGGTGTCGTGACCGGGATGCGTGTGTCTCTGGGGTTCGTGGCAGCTCTCCCCAGCCCACAAACCCGAGAGATCCGGTTCATGCGAGAAAGGCTGGCTGTTAAGCCAAGGCGCACCTGTGACTTTCTCACCGCCAAGCCGCAGACCCAGGCTCCGCCCGCGCCCTGCCCCCTCCTTTCTTCCAGGATGTTCTCGGAAACACAGGGGCTGCAGCTTGAAGCTCTGGGTTGAAGTCCCCTCTGGGTTGAAGTCCCCTGGAGAGCCGGCCTCGTTCCTTTCTGACTGTCCATTCAGAGAGAAGGGAGCTTCAGACTCCTCCAGCAAAAGCTCTGAGGATTTCCATGTATTTGATTTTTTCGTCTTTTTTAATAACATCTGGCTCCATACCAGCAGCCTGGCTGTAGGGTGGGGCTTGGGGGAGGGGAGGGCAGCCAGTTCCCAATTCAGCTCCATCCTGGGTCTTTGTTCTATATGACATTTCCCAGTCCCCGTGGGGTTTTCTGTTTGGGGACTTTTTTGTTTGTTTGTTTGTTTTAAGGAAAATTAGATTCCACTAAAAGAAAAACAGCCAGAAGTTTTCCAAGAAGCCAGACATTGCTAACACCATGTTGAAAGGGAGACGGATCTGAAACAGAGCTGAGCAATGTCCCCTGGATGCTGGACTAGGAGAAGGGACAGATCAACCACGTCACTCACTGACGCCCAAGTCCTCTTGCGGCTAATTTAGCCTTCACCTGCAACACATTTGAAATGACGGTTTCCTCCACTGCTGATTTATCTAACTTGGAATAAAAATTCGGATCATTTGAAGGACTTAACGTGACTTTTTATTCCAGCGGGGATGGGCAAACCACACCCCCTACATCCGGTCTGACCTGCTACCTGTGTCCCTACATGGCATGAGATAAGAATGACTCTTGTATTTCTAAATGGTTGAAAGAAATCAGAAGCAGAATACTGTGTGACATATGTAATTATATGGAATTCAAATTTCAGTGACCATAAATAACATTTTATTGGAACTTATTGGCCCATCCGTTCGCTTATGGTGGAATATGTTTGCCCACTCCTGCATTATAGATTGGACACGATTGTCAACACCCTCTAGGGAAGGGGACTCGTCTGTTCAGGATGGGAGGGTGGGAGGACATCAAGCCACACTGGACTGGGTTTGGGAAGGATTTTATTTTTACCACATGTAAGCGTCCCTCCTTTGCCCTCCTACTGGGTTGCCTTCCAGTCTCTCCTCCATGTAGGTTTAGCCTCAGCAACCCTTTCTACTTCAAACTGCATGATTCTGCCCGCCCTCCGCAGCTGATTGGTTTAGGGGCAGACACCTGACCTAGTCTGGACCAATCGGATTTTCTTCCCTGGGAATTTAGAATTTTGAACTAGGACTTGCAGGGAAGGATTGGATAGTCTTAGGAGCCATGTTTCATGGCTCAAAGAAGGTCCAGGAATTTCTTCTGATGATAGTCCCAGAGCAGACTCATTTCCCAGGAATTTCTGCATTTTACAAGAATTGAACATTCTTCAAATTCCTTCTCTATCTGCTCATTATTTTAATAAATGTGCGTCTTTTCCCACCTGCCAGCTGCTCTTCTTTTCCCCCAGAGCTCAGTTTAGAATTGTTTTTGTCCTTTGCAAACCAAACAAACCCGAACAACCCAGCCTCTAGCCCAGATCTCTTACTCATCATTTATGTACCAGGTTAGGTCTTCATA